>JAUMJL010000885.1:0-80202 GCA_033558185.1 Dromococcyx pavoninus
AGTCCGTGGTCAGGGAAGCTCCGCCCACATCCACTCCCCCTGCCCTGGGCGGGCTCCGCCCACATCCACGCCCCCCGCTCCGGCGGGCTCCGCAGCAGTCCCGGACCCCGCGCGGGGTGGGCTGCGCCCGCATCCCCGGGCACCGTGCGGGAGGGAGCGTGTCCGCGTTGTCCCTGGAATGGCAAATCCAGGTGGAATTCCCCATTCTGGAGTGTGAGCACAGCCTCAGCAGGGTGCCAGCGTTCCGCCTCTGCACTAAAAGCCTCCTGCCTCACCGCCCTCTGCAGCTCCCTGAGAGGAGGCTGGAGCCAAGCAGGTGTTGGTCTCTGCTCCCAAGTGACAAGGGACAGGACGAGAGGAAATGGCCACGAGTTGTGTCAGGGAGGTTTAGACTGGATATCAGAAAAAAATTCTTCCCTGAAAGGGTTTTCAGGCGCTGGCAGGGGCTGCCCAGGGCAGTGGTGGAGTCTCCATCCCTGGAGGGGCTTGGAAACCATGTGGCTGTGGCATCTGAGGACATGGTTTAGTTGGCACAGTGGTTGGACTGGGTGAGCTTAGAGGTCTTTTCCAATCTTAATGATCCCATGATTCTATACATCCCCTCAGAAAGTGGTGATGAACTACAAATGTAATTAATGCCCAGGCACCATGGCAGCAGGCAGAGTGCTTGACCCCGACAGGGAGACGTGCCCTGAACTCTTGGTGGTGACCAGAACATCCCTATGGATCCATGTTTGTGTGGAGGGTTGCACCCTGCCGGAGCTGGCCAGGTGTGTGATCACCTGCAGCTTCGTGGCTGCACAGGGAGCTTCACAGGCAAGGGCAGAGACCAGGCTCATACAGTAAAAGAGCTGCATTCTCAAGCCAGCCGGGAGAGGCTGCGTGTGGCGAGGGAGGGTGGTGAGGGGACGCAACGAGCAGTGCCTCGATGCATTCATTTCACGTCCTTGAATCTATCTTCACATCACTCATTTCATCTCCTTTTAGCTTTGTGCAGACAATCATAAG
The DNA here is from genome assembly GCA_033558185.1 of Dromococcyx pavoninus. Taxonomy (NCBI): domain Eukaryota; kingdom Metazoa; phylum Chordata; class Aves; order Cuculiformes; family Neomorphidae; genus Dromococcyx; species Dromococcyx pavoninus. Next base: position 1,009 of record JAUMJL010000885.1, read on the forward strand.
TGCTCTGTATTTTGCACCAGGAATGCATCACTGGTGAGCAGGAGGCATCTCTGGGCCACATTCAGTGGGGCACAGGGATGGGGATATTTTCAGTCAAGCTCCCTCACTCCTCTTGTGAAATACAGCCTAAGGGATCCTTAAGAGCCCAGAGGACAGACAGGGCTTCACCACTCATTTAATGTCTCCAAAGGGAGAGAAGAAGAAAAGACTTCATATATTAAACTGTCTGAAACGATCTCTGCCTTCATACAGATGAAAGTCTGTTTCTTTCTCACTGGAATTTGACTTTACAGCTCTAGAAAGAGATCTGGCTTGGATCTGGTGCTTTCACCATTGAATTCTTCCTTGCAGACAGCTGTAATTAAACAGAACTGAACACTATGCAAATATTGCAATAAGTAATTCCTCTAAGTGTAAACGAAGTGCAGTGTGTATTCCAGCATTCAAAGCATGTTCCTGTTATGCTGCAGATGCAGTACCACTATTATGTCACCTCAAGATCATAGCTTTGATTTTACTCCCTTTCATGTTAATAAGAATTTTGACTTTGACATCAGTCAGAGAAGAACAAAGTCCTTCATGCCTATTTAACCTGACTTTGTCTGTAACAGAAAACACTTTTACCTCATTTTACCAAGAAGCCAGAGAAAAATTAATTTTCATACTTCCTAGCTTTAGTGTGTTAGGAATAAGTTAAGCCATACTCTCATCAAAGTCCCTGAAACACAGATTAAAAACAGATTAAGCCTTCTATATGGCTGGCACAATATCTGTACTCTACATCCTGGCAGTTTGTAAATTATATGAATAATTTTCAATATTTTAATCTAGTAGAACTACATGCTTTAAAAAAATGGCTTTATTTTCCAATTACCCAACAATTTTGCTTGAAAAAGGACACAGAAATAAAACTGGAATAGACCCTTGCTGTTTATCAAGACTGGTGTCTGTACATCCCAGCTTGCTCACTGCCTGTGGCCTGTGATCTGTTACAAGGGGTGGACACAACTTGAAAGGCTGTGCTCAGATAAAAACCTTTAAATATGTGGGGTTTTGCTATTTCTTTGCACTGGCTGTATTTGCAGATGGGAAGTCTCCTATGATTTGTTGTGATTTTCTTTTCTTTTCTTTGGTGCATTTCTATTTATAGCATTTGTGACAACCATTTATATTAACATGTTCAAAACTTGTTTAAAACGTGCAGTGTCCAGGACAAAGTCATTCCAGTACTACCAAACAATTTTCCCTACCTTTACACACCTGATAAGAACTGTCAACTCAGTCAGTAATTTCTCCTGCCAAAATCTGAAGTACCAGGTCTGGGAACACAAATTCCACCCTGAGCTGCACAGACATAAGAAAATTCAGAAGTTTTTGCCATTCTGATATCATCAGGCTGTTTGACTGAATAAATATGAGAGATCTCCATGGGACACTCTACCACTTCACCTCTTCTGCATCAGTCTCTTAGTACTGAGATTTCTTTCAGACTTTTGCTGTATGTTGGCTGCAGTTTAGGCCCAGAAGTCTCAAGACATCTAAATGAGTAATACTGCTTATTCTTTTGAATTCCATTATATTGCTGATTTTTCTTTCTACTAAAATACCCTGGGTTTAGTTTACTGGCTTTTATTCTGAGATCATTTTTATCACCTTGGAAAGCAAGAGATTATCCCCTTATCCTTAATTATCCTTTTAATCCTTTTAGTGTTTGCAATGTTAAAGCAACACTGCTTAAAAATTTAATAAATGTATGGACTAGATTGTCTTAGAAACTAGAGGAATTTGGTCAAAAAAGAAGAGTGAACTCGTTTGCAGTAGTGGCTGTGGTCCTGTTGCCTCAAAGCTTGCTCACAAAAAGCAGCAAACTGTTTCTTAGAAGAGACATTATCCAGACACCTCCCTTTCCAGTGGCAGGGGTGATGTAAGCAGCCCAGACAGTCTAAGATTATTAAAGAACAGGGTTTATAAGGCCAGGTAGTGTCTTTTATTGGACCAGTCACTGGTTCAGCAGATAATGCCACCTGAAGTGTCTCTTTAAGCCATTCTGCATAGCACTAAAACTAATTTTTACCGCGTAGGAATTTTTTAACTAATCTAAATTACTTTTTAAAAGCCACAAACTTTAAAAAATAGCCAGGTTTGTTCTCTCTCCTCCTCTTGTGTGTGCCAGGAGAGAGCTTCCTTACCTTTGGGGAACAATGTGCTATTAAATGTGCCCTAGTTTGTGCAGTGTTCTCAGGCTTTGCAGCAGAAGGTTCTCTGTACGTGCATAATCTTCCGTGGTGCACATTGTTCTAGGTCAAACAAAGCTGTGATCAGGAGGGCTGCGGCTGGGCAAGGTGTGTGAGCACACGCTTCACGTTTCAATGGTCACTCACAGCATAATGTTACACATGTGCTTAAGTGTTTTGTTAGACCTGAATCCGCGTCCTCAGCTGAGAACTGAAGCACCCACTGGGATCACAGAGCTCACAGGCACCAGGGCTGGCCCCTCCGCAGAGCGTTGTACCTGCACAAAGCACTGCGCAGGGAGCCCCAGCCTGGAATCCAGGTAGCACACGCAGAGAAAAAACAATTACTACCTCTAATTCATACAGTTTTAAATACACCCTGTGTCTATGCATTGACATTTTTTATAAGTAGCATAATTACTGAAATGACAACAAAAGGAAAGCAATAATCATGACTCATAGGACTGTTAAAAATGAAGGAGAAACCGCAAACTTTCCCCTGTACGAAAGGGGAACTTCTCCAAGTTTCATGTTTCATGTTTATTCTAAAGTTCTACTTTTTGCCTCCAGTCGTTTTCCACGTCTCTTGTCACAAATTCCTCCTCTGGCACCTTCTCAGCCCCTTTGCCCTTGCTCTGATATTCCCTGTCTCCATTCCTTCTCTCAGACCTCCATTGCATTCCTACCTTGCTCTTGGTTATCAGGTTGGTAAAGAATCTGTCTGTATTTTGGACTACAAAACTCTCATGCTGAGAGCTGCTTATACACACTTTTGTAGAGGAAAGCTTTTCCCACTGGGGTGAAATGAATTCAGGCCCTTGAATGAGGATCTTTATGATTCTATGATCTCTGTTTCGGGACAGTGATTATTGTGTTTGCTCCACTGCCTTCCCTTCCTGCCTGGCACGCTTCTCCTCGCAGCAGCAGTATTAGATTAATATCTGTGGCAAAGCAAGCCCATGTTACTCATTTGTACTGATTGCCTTGTTGCAAAACACTAGAATGGGAATATTAGTTAAATGGAAAATGGCCTATTTACATACAATGAAAGTCATGAGTCCATTTTCTCTGTAGTGACCAACTGTGGGAGTGTTGAGCAGGAAAGAGAGCCTGAAGGAGGCAGAGAGGAAGAGGTGATTCTCAAGTCAGCAACAACGCCAAGAGCAGATCCTCTAATGGCTGCAAGCAGACCAGTGTTGGAGAGGACTCACTGCCCACGCAAGCATTGCCTCACACGGAACAGAATTCCACAAGAAATTCCAGTCCTCCAGAAAATCTACCCAGCAGTCAGCACGCCCAGAGCCATCAGCAGCCCCAAATGATTAAAGGGCCAAATTTGCCTCTGGTGTAACTGCAGTGAGGCAAGTGGAATTACACCAGAGATACTTTAGGAACCCAGAGCCTTGACAGGTCTAAGAAAGCATTGCCAAACCCTGCTATTAGACGAACAACAGTAAAAGCTCAAACTATTTTCTACTGAACTAACCAAATAAGCATTTTCAGACACAGATGAGTGTTTACCTTGGCACTGAGAGGTGTCATCTCAAGTTCCCCCTTCTTCGTTTCGGGCACAATTCCCCCCCAGGCCACCCTGAGGGCTGGCATGCCCAGCAGTCGTCCCTCTGGTGAGGTGGGCTGGACGTGGCACAGGTCGCTCCCCTGCTGTGGGTTCACCTGCCTGGGGCTGCTCTGTGTCAGGAGCCCTGGCTGGGTGGGAACCATGGGCAGATTGGGGGCTGTTACGTGTGAGACGCCCTAAATGGGACAGCACTGGGGGTAACCCCACCCCTCCATCCTTGGCACTTTCTCTGTGTCCTCATCTCTACCGTTTGGTACGGGCTGCGGGCTGGTGCCTCCGCCACACCGCTGGAATGAAGTGCAGCAGCAGAGCCCACACCTCCACCCCACACTCAGCACGTGTCGTGGCAGTGGCCAGTCTCTTATCTACAGCAGGAAAACACCCCATACTGACCATGCTTGTGACCACAGTCATTGTTTGGACTGGGTTTAACGATGGACACAGTTGTCTGAAGCTGTACTGAACTCAACACGTGTTTGCCTACCAGTGTGGGTATGCCCGAGCTGTACGTACACTGCAGCTGAGTGAAGATGTGTCCAGCCCAACAGAGCTCTGTTGGCAGAGATCCTTAATGTGCTGTCAAAACTTGGCGTTGCCTGGTGGAGCTTGCTTGACTTGTTACGTGTGGGTTTGCTTTGCAACATATTGCTATGGCTGTGCACACAGGGCAGCTCTTCTGGGGCCAAATGAAAACAGCACCGATACAGACGGAGCTCCTAAACTGTGAGAATGGTTGCTGTGTCAGCACATTGTCCCTTCAGACATTGATTACATCTTCCAGTGAAGGCACAGTCCTTAAAAAAGCCAAGGAAGTGAGGGGTCTGGGTTGTTCTGATTGATTGTGTCCGTGTGTGTTGCGTGCACGTCGCTTACGTATTGAGTAGCTGTATCTGTTAATGTGACGTTAATAAAGGATGTATAACGGGACAACGTTCCAGCTGGAGAGTCTACATGTTTACAAGATGATGTGATTAGCACCCAGTCTGAGCACTGCACTGAGAGGGTTCAGAAGGTTTTGGAACTGGGGTGAAAAATCACAGGGGAATCTTTCAAGGATTCCATCAGAGTTTTGTTAATCATGCAGAGGTATCAGAGTTGGAACTGATGTATACAGTTAGTTAAAAAGCTGTAATATAATTCCTGCAAATGACACCTGACTTTCTATCACTCTTCTATCTAAATAAGAATAAGAATCTATTTTGAGTATTACAAGTCCTAAGAAATTTCAAGAACAAAATATTTTATTATATCACTTTACCTACTGAGCTTCAGTCCATTAATGCTAACAAAGTCAATGTTGTGCTTGCTTTTGAGTACCCAATTTTGTAGACAGTGGCCCTGCCCTTTTGATTTCTTGTTCCTAATGAAATCATATGAACTTTTGAAAAAGAAGCATTGATGGTAAACGAACCTGCTTTCACCCTTATCTGCTCTATGGGTGGTTTTTTAGAGTACAGGTGTCCCTTTCCATCTGATGCTGTCAAAAATAGAAATACCGCAGAACACCTGTCCCAACAGCAGCTCGGGGTACAAATATTGTCAGTTAAAGAGATTTGTTGCTTTTTATCCCTGCAGCTCATCCGAGGAGCTGTGTGAGGGGTGCAGATCTTCTGTTAAGGCACAGAGCAGGTGATGCTGGTATCCTGTTACGCTATTTATCTGTGAGCAGGCAAAGCCTCAACAGAGTTGCAGTGTCTGCTCCTGGGTGAAGATGAAAGCTGGTTCTGTAAGGCACAGGCTGGCGAGCCCAGCTTGCATTTCCTCCCTGTGAGGCAGAGAGGAAGAAGCCTGTGATTGTACCCACAGCAGCACACACACGTGCACACGGGTTTCCTCTTTGCAGTGCAGAGGGAGAAACAGGATCACACACACGCGCTCTCCTACAGCCACACAAACACACAAACTCCATTCCATGCACGGAGGAAACATTACGTTGTCAAAACAGATCCTAACAAAGTTGTCTTTTTTTTTTTAAAGTGTATTTGTTTTAAGAAGATGGCTTTTGGTTTGAAGGGTAAGGAAATCTGCATTTGCACAGACTACAGGCTTCACTGCAGAAGGTGTTTTCCATTCCTGTGATAGATACCATATCGTGATACGGGAAATAGTAGGTCTTGTGGTACTTTGTTTTCGTGTTCCAAGAAATCTCTTTATACTGAGGAGACACCTGGTGATGTTCGAGGTCTTTGATGGGACCCTGTGTGCTGCTATTTTTGAATGGCAGTCAGCCAAGTAAATGGCATTTGTGTGTGTGAGTGGAATTAAGAAATCTCTAAAAAATAGTAGTTTTCTCCTATTGCACTTTTTTAATGAAACCGCTCAATGCAGAAAGAAAGTCTTCTTAAGGAAAGCAGTTCAGGACATACTGAAATCTTACCAAGTTAATGACTTGCATTAGCCTGAATTTAAGACCACAGAAACATGGACATGCTGGTTGGAAGAGAATTCTGTTTTTCAGCTCAACCTCCCACTCAGAGTAGGACCATCACCCATAGATGGATCCTGAAAATTGCTAAGGATGGAGACTCCCCAGCCTGACTGGGTAACCTAGCCCAGTACTACACTACCTTCCTAGGCAGGTGTCAGGAAAGGTGTCAGATTGTCTGCTCTCTCTCACTGTTCTCAAACACAACACTTATTTTGCTCACAGGGAGCAGTTCTCCTGTCAAGGCTATTTAGGCATTAATTAATGCAATATATGCTCTAGCCAGAACAGTCAGTCAATAACAAGGTGAACAAGCAGAAATGTTCAACTCACAGCAATATTACCTTATCCCTTAAAGATGGACACAGTGATTGAGTAAAGTGTTCTGAGTTTCTGATTTATATTTAAAAAATATGGATGGATGGATGGATGTAAAATATTAAAAAAAAATCAGCCCTATTAGGGACAGATTGGAATTTTTACACCTGAAGTCCTGTGCTGGGATGTGTGGGCTCTGCTCCTTGACACCATTTCCATTCCTTCTGTACCTCCAGGTTGCTTAACTGTAATGATGTGGAGGAGGTCATGTTCCCACTGCCCTAGTTTAATGCTCGACTGTTCCTTTGCTGTGCAACTGAGTGTATAGGATAAAGAGTTTCCAGGAATGTGTCCTTTTTGTCCAAGTAAACAAATCTCCATTCTTCTGCAGCTTAGAAATTTCTTAAAATTTTAGTAGTTCTCTGTAAGCACTGATCATTTTAGTGCTCGGACCCATTTCTTGGAGGTGACAATGCAGAGACACCTTAAAGGAGGAACCATGCTGAGGTGGCAGAGTGTTTAATTCCACATATCTGAGGATTGCATCACCAAGAAAAAAAGTTCTTGACAGTTATGGTGCAACGTTTCATCTTTTGGCAGTGCTTGGATAAACTGGGAACCAGATTATGTCCCAGCTTCAAGCAATAATAATCTCGAAATCCATGTGTTGGGAATTCATATGAGACAGTTTTCCCAAAGGCTCAAAGGTTCTTTACAGGCTCTCCTCTTGGGATTTCTGATATTTTCCGAAGACATGAGATCTGCTTCCACTGCTCACAGCCTGCTGCTCTTGCTGCCATGTGAAGTGGTGTCCACAGGCCTCTCGTGCAGCAGGAAAATTAGCCCAGTCTCCGCACTACTTGGGTTTCCCATGGGGCTGTCAGGAGAACAATGACCTTATTTCTAGGTTATTTTCTTCTACTTCTTCCCAAGTGAATATTCGCATTAGTGAAGGGCATGGTCTCCCCTACTGTGTCCCCTTTCCCTGCTGGAGGCTTGGAGATGATGCCATCTTGAATCCAAATTTAACCCTGTGACAAGTGCGCATCATTACTCTCCTGAAATTTAACTACTTTGATTCAGCAGAGTTGGATGGTGTTTTCTAATATAAAAAGATGCCATTAAAATTAATGTCTGATATGAAAAGATGCCACTGAAATCAATGACAACATTAGAAGTTCTTCCACTTATATCCTGGGTAACCTGCTGGGAATAATAAATACACAGAATGTAACAAATAGTTATATCTTTGGCATTGCCTGCTGAGGGCATTGCTTCAGTTTCTTGGATGAGCTGTTTTTTCACCTTAATTAGCAGAATTGTGTCTGATTCATTTCAAGACTTATTGAAAATTAATATTAACTGAGGCCAGTTTCTGTTCGATTTCTGCACTGAGGATAATGTGTGGCCTCAGTCCTGGTTTCCATCACACAAACATGGGAAATGGTCACTCCACTAAAGATATTGCACAGGCTGTTTTCATAATAAAGTTGCTCATCGTGTTTTGATCAGTTTGAACAGCGAGACAGGAGTGGCTGGGAAAGAGCTGGGCATGGGAAAGAGCTGGGGAGGAAAGGAGAGCAAGTGGCACGAGAGGGCAAGTGGTGCAGGGAGAAGAAGGAAAAGGGAAGGAGTGTTGCTATAATATAAAATCCAGTGCTCTTTGAAAATATTCTGCCCTTCAGATGCCCATTCTGATCCTTTGTGCAAGTTGCTGCAGGCAGTGGGTGGCATTGGACTGAGAGTGGTGTTGGAGCCCTGTTAGTGCCAAGGAAGTATCCTCGAGCTCATCTCTGTCTCCTTGAGTCCCTGCCTTGCTGAGGGAGCACTGCCGTTTGCAATCAGAAGACAGATAAAGGGAAATGAATCGTTTACAACACCTGACAATGATGGTTTGGGTACAGGAATAAATGAGTCTTTATTTACAACTGTTTTTTTCATAAAAGAGACCTGGTACAAGAAACCAGACAAAAGGGTGTTGGCTTTTTATCTAAAAAATGCAAAGCCCTGTCCGAGGGTGGAGCTCACTGGCGATGGATTGCCCAACACCCAGCGCTGCAGGAAGCCTGCCCGGTCCTGCCGCAGGGTGCCCGTTCACTTCCCAGCCTCTGGCAGAGTGACCGTGTCCCTGTGCCTGTGCTGTGGGCTTGTGATGGGCAGGGGACCGGGGGCTATTCCACATGGCCAAGTACATTTGCCCGACAGTGCTGCTGAAAGGGTGGCAGCAGCCTGAAAGCAGAGTGAAACCCAGAGGGTTGACCACGGCAATGGATGTGTAGATCCAGCACCTCAGTGCCTCCACTCAGACCGTAAGCAAGCAGCTGCAGTTCAGGTCTTTGCTGCTCTGCTCTTGAGATAATGTGGTGCTACGAATGGAATTCAAAAGGGGGACCGTTGATCCGTCCTGTTCCTTTGGGATCCATGCACAGGAGGAGATAGGAGACCAGAGAGAGGTGTGAGGATGACAGGAGGTACACAGACATGTCAGTATTGTCTGGTGTTGTCTGGTGTCTGCTGGATAAGCTCTCTGGGACAGTGGCAGCCTTGCTGGTGGGGTCCTGCTCGCCTTACTGTGGAGGCCAGTCCCCAAAACACAGGCCACACCACTCTCTTACACCAAGCCAGGCGAGCCCTGGCTCCTAGCAAAGACCAGAGCCAGGGCCTTGTTTATTCAGTTTATTACCTACGCAACAACATTTGCCAGTTTGCCTTCCCCTCGCTGAATTTAGACATTTCCTTGTCACTCCCCAACAGAAAAAGGCACACGGAGAGCACAGCGAGCTGTGCCGGGCCCTGCCTTCCACTGAACTCTGGGCTGGATTCAAAACTTGGCTCTTTCTCCTCCAGCTCTTTTCCTTGCTGGCCCAGGTCCCACAGAGCTGCGCAACTACCGCTCTCAGGAGTGACACCCAAATACAGAAGATATTTTTTTCCTGTAAAACACACTTCTGGAGGCTTTTCTAGAGCGTAAATGCCCTCAAGAAAAATCCAAACCCCACCTCTTTTCCCACTTTTTCCACAATAACTTCACCTAGAAAAACTCCCCACCAGAGAATCATAGAATCATGGAATCATCTGGTTGGAAAAGACCTCTGAGATCATTGAGTCCAACTGTACCTGTCCCCTTACTAAACCATCTCCCTAAGAAACTCATTTACCTGCCTTTTAAACACCTCCAGAGGACTGCACAAACCAAAATGCTCAAGTCCCTTCTGGCTGAAGGGAAGCAAAATTAAAAGAGAAACTAAATTTATACAAGTAGGCTTCATATTTTGGGAAGTGCCTGTTGACAAAAGTCAGGGAGGATCACGCTGCTGGGATCTGTGTCTCTTAAATTTTGCTGCCAATGTCAAATGCTGAAGCTCAGTAATATATTTGAATCTGTAATTTTCTGTCATTCCTCAGAAATAACTGTGGAGTAGACAACCAGAGGAGCTCCCAGAAGTAAAACTGAACCACAAGGTAGATGAGGGGGGAAAATACCCTTCTACCTCCCAGATATCTTCCTTTTGCCCCTCACTCATGGCCCAGCTTTCCCACAAAGTGCTCTTTCTTCTGCTGTCTCGTCCCCTCCCAGAATATCACATTGTACTGGAATATGATTTCTTACTGAAGAAGAAAAGCTGCATTGTTCAACACCTTCTACTGAGTTATGCCAGCATGGCACCTGTTCTGGCAGAGTCTTCAGAGTTTCCTCATACCTGGCTAATAAGAGATGATGAAAAATATGGTTCATTAAAAAATGACAGATAATCATCTCAGAAAATCGAACATGGGTCTTAATTTTCTTAAGTAACAACCAAACCGGGAGCAAATGGTTTAATCTCAAGGCTCCATCTTGTGGCACAGTAAAGCAAATTCACTTGTTGCGATGTCACTCTTTGCCCTTGCTCAGTTTCCACTGGTTGGTCTCTAATGCCCTTGGGTGTTGTAACGCTGCGGTCAGGCGCATCGCGCTTCACCCTCGTGGGAGTAGGAGGGCAGGAGTTGCCAGGCAGAGAGGATGTGTTCCTGGCTGTTTGAGCAGGATTAAAGCTGTCTGTGTTAATGCTCTGCACACACGTATTTCCTATCCAGCTCCCACAACCAAGCAACAGCCGAGGGTCAGCTCACTCAGCATAAGGTTGGTTTCACACCAGCCAGGGCTGTGATAGTTACAACACATCCCAAGTATCCTGACCTCCTGAAATTTGCATCCAATACAATTGTGCTGGAGTGCATTCATATGAAAAACCTCTTGAAAAAAAAAGGAGGATTTGACATTCAGTTTTGGCTGGTGGTCCTCATCCAGCCTCCTTATGTCCTTCATGTAGAATTGCATCCATGGGGCAAAGCACGGCAAAACTGTTATTTTTAGTGCTACGAATGATTTTTGACCAGTTAGCAGAAATTCTGATTGAGAAGCTGGTTCACAAGGTGGAAGGTGCAGCCTGGCCAGGGAGGGCATCCCCTTGCTCACACCCAGGGCCATTTGCCTGCTCTCTCTCCTGTTAAATTGCTGCACTGTTCCTTAACCCCCTCTCCCTGGCGCCGTGTCCCCTCGCCTTGGAGCAGGAGCTGGGCAGCCCTGCCTTCACCAGATAAAGCTTGGCTTCCTGTCTGTCAGGGAGGAAGGAGGACTTCTGCCTTATCTTCCTTCCTCCAGCACCGTGCAGGAGTGTGTCATCATTTTTTTCATTTGCTAAATACAAAGTGGGGCTGGGTTTTGGCACGCAGGAGCTGGCGAGCTTCCCCGGGCACACCCTGGGCAGGAGTGGCTGCAGCTGTGGGTGCTCCCTCCCTGCTCCTCCACCCCAGGAAGCTAGGGAGCCCTCGGACCTCCCAGCTGTGCTGGGCTGAGCTGCCAGTTTTATCCTGGTAAAATTATTATTTCCCTTTTGTGAACCAGGAGACAAAGCATCATCTCCCATATCTTCATAGAATTGCTGGATTGGGCAAGACTTTTAAGATTATCGAGTTCTACCGTGCCTTGGGGGTATCATGTCTTAGGGACCCGTGTTGAATATCTCTGGTAGCATCCTGTGGTGTGGTTAGGAGCTGAGTGTGATCTCTCAGTCCCTCCTGCACCCACACAGAAAGGGCAATCGGTGGGTGCACAGGCAGCTGCTGACTTTGAACACATGAGGAACGATTGCAGTTTGGGGATGGGGGGTAATTGTCCACGTGTTAGCCTGGAGAAAAGGAGGCTGGGGGAGACCTTATCACTGTCTACAACTACCTGAAAGGAGGTTGTAGCAGGTGGGTGTTGGTCTCTTCTCCCAAGTGACAGGCGATAGGATAGGAGGAAACGGCCTCAAGTTGCAGCAGGAAAAATTTCTTCATCAAAAGCCTTCTCAGACACTGGCAGAGGCTGCCCAGGGAGGTGGTGGAGTCACCATCCCGGGAGGGATTTATTAGGTGGGTAGATGAAGTGCTCAGGGATGGTTTAGTAATGGACAGGTACGGTTGGACTCGATGATCTCAAAGGTCTTTTCCAACCAAATGATTCTATGATTCATTCAGAAGCATTTAAAAACCTGAAACATTATTCTGCTCCGTGCCTTTTTATTTTTTCCAGTTCCAGCTGAAACATCAAGCAACTAATGAATGCAACATGACATGGTATTAAGTTTAAAGCAGTATTTTCCTGTGGCTGTCCCCTACATGTTGGTCGCACCCTTTATGATCTTCATGGGAAATATGTACTTTGAGGGGTTTGGTTCTAAGTACGCCAAGTGATCAAAACCAAGCAAGGCATGGGCTGTTCTCGTATGACTTCAGTTTTTCCTGGAAAGAAATAGGAACAAAAAAGATTCTTACTTTCAAAATTAATGCAAATCAGCTTCAAAATCATCTTGTCCTGGTAAATGAATGCTCCGTTCTTTCTCAACCAATCTAATATTAACTTTTATGGGAATAGGAACTCAAGGAAGAATCAACACTGGGGAAGAGCGAGGTCTGTGATGGTGGTGCTGGGAGTGTCTGAGTCCAAGTGTTAATGTACAGCGTGCACAGGGGTGTTGTAGGTACATCTTTGCAGCTGCCCATTTGGGGCTCTCTGAAACTGGGCTCTTGGCACTGAGAAAGGCAAAATAGCAATCCCTGCAAAGCTTTTGTCTTACTACAGTCTCCAGTTTTAATATCATAGAATCATAGAACGGTTTGGGTTGGAAGGGACCTCAAAGCCCATCCATTTCCACCTTTCTGCCATGGGCATGGACACCTTCCACTGGATCAGGGGGCTCCACGCCCCGTCCAACGTGGCCTTGAACACCTCCAGGGATGGGGCAGCCACAGCTTCTCTGGGCACAACTTCTCTTCATTGCTGTGCGATGTAGCCTCTTTGCGTGTCGTAGAAACTGAAGGAATGTGACTTTGTACCATGTAAACTGGAATTCTGTATGCATTTTACCTCTTTACTGATCCTGGAATTCCTGTGATGCCATGTACCATGGTTTGTTTGATGCTCAGACATGCTGCAGCAATGGAGGCTCCAGGGAGACAGCTCCAGGGATGCTCTGATGTATACTAACATTCCATATTCCAGCTCCATCACTTTGGCCCCGGGATCCGTTCTCAAAACACTCTGGTTTGATGCTGGAAATGGGCAGTTTATCCAAAGGGATGTTTTTCCTGTCCTCCTGCATCTGGAGGAAACCCACCACCCTGATGCTGCTCAAGCAGCCTTCTGTAACTGTCCCTGTCCCCTGCTTGGTGCCACAGCATCACCAAATTACCATTGAGCCTCCAGCCAGTGTCCTGGAGCAGCTGAAATCCCTGAATGACTGCCATGCCTACTTTATTTTGAAATACCACACTTGTGGTCCTTCCCAGAAGAAAGCTTTTTGGCAGGATGGTGCTTTGGTGAGCAGCACCTGCAACAGATTCCAGCCACAGGAGCAAGAATTGCTTTGGAGGCTGAAGCTCGGGAAGCAGTTTGAGGAAAGCCCCGAGTTACTGCCAGCTTTTTTTTATTTGCAGGTGTCATTGTTCCTCTTTCATACAGATTAGGGGGTGCTTTGCATGCTGTTCCCACCTTCAATTTCCCTCCTCAGCTGCACCTTGCCAGAGTTTAAACAACCCCAGCCAAGGAATGCGCTTGTCCCCACACTGCCTTGTCCCTGCCGTCCCTGCCTTCAGGGGGGCACCTGTCCTCACCTTTGTCTGCCTGGAGCCCTCACCCCTTGCAGTCTCAAATCAGTTGGCAAGGTGCTGGTGTGCCCCATGGGCAGCTGTGGCAGGGAGCTGGGTGTGGGGATGCAGTGGTGCTGGACCACGCTGCAGCATCCTCAGGCAAGGGTGAACACAAGCACTTTCCTCTCGGGGCTGCATCTGAGTGAGCCTCCGAGCCCTGCCCATTGCCTCTCTCAACCTTTATGGCCCTAAATTCATAATCAGTCAGTTTTCTACCCTGTGACTTACCTGCTGCTCCCCAGGCAGAGACATCTGGTATTCCTCTGTGCTGCGTGGAGCCTTTCAGGACATCCCCTTGCTATTTGTAAAAGAAAAAATGTTAATGTTTAATGTTATTAGATTGCCAATAAACCAGCAGGGTGTAATTATACACCAAAATCATCCAGACTTGAAAGCACAGCGATCACTGCCTTCTTCTCCATAAGCTGTAACTTAATGCAAAACCCTGTGTCATTTCCCATTTTCCAGTTCTTTCATTCAGTCCTGCTGAGTAATTAAAAATGGCTTATAAATAAACACTGAGGATGATTTCTGAAATGTGCTGTATTTGCTTGCAAGGCTGGTGCCTCTGTCGCTGGCCCACTTAAGTGATTTTGAAAGATTGTATACAGGTTCCTTTTACAATGTATTTGAAGTTTGTAATCCCGCTTAAATACACAAAAATAGGAAGGATTAACAAACTGCCACACTGAGGCCAAGAGAAGACAGAGCTAAAAGCAATCAAGGCTCAGCCTATCAGATACATGAAATAAATTGGGGGGAAAGTGGAAAACTGTCAACAAAAATAATATGTTATGGATCCTCAAGCCTTTGTGTTTATTCTAAAGGAAGCCTAAAATAATCTGTGGTTTCTGATGCTTGATTTAGTTTTCCACAAGCCTAATTAGCGCCAGATTAAGTTTGCTGCCACTATAGTTTATTGCTGAGATTGACAAATACTTGCTGCTTATTTGTTTTCTGTAAAAATGACTGGAGGCAATAACAGTACGACACAGTCAATAAACTTGGAAACAATGCTTTAATATTCATTTTTGTAAACGAAGAATTTAGGAGAAACCCCTGTGATTTTCCATATTAAATTCTGGAAAAAAAATCCCATTGATTGAATGTCCCATTGATTTAAGGTATAGCCCCGTGAATTTAAGCTGAAAATGAAGCATGTGCTGAAGTGCTTTGCTGGCCAGAGATGGGTTGTGCCACATGTTTAAATAACTCAGGTGCCCAGAGGCTTGGCCAGTGGCTCTGCAGAGTGATGGCCTTCAGACAGAAAATCCAGCACCCTCTGCATCAGGGAAAGACCTGTAAGAGTGGCATCAGTCACTATATGACTCTCTTGACAGGAATGTCACGACACCAGGACTGAACCCAGTTTCCAGAAATCCCAGAACACCATCATGTCCTAGGTGAAATCCCAAATCCATTATAAATTCTTCACACAGATGGCTTTGCTCATGCAGGATGACCCGGTGCAGGCACCAGGATTTCTGATGCAAGTGGAATTCCTTGCATTGTGTGACCTTGCCATGTGAAAGCCATGGTGTAGCTTCTCAGCCTGCACACAGGGGCTGTTTATACCAAACAAACTTTCAGCTCTGTCCTTTTGCCATCATCCTTGGAAACACATAGTCAACAACGGTTTCATTGTGGCTCCTCTGGACTCAAGCCAAGCCAAAACACACAGAGGCTGGCAGGCCTTAGGTGCTGGACATCACTTAAAGCCTCCCTGGGGATGCTGAGCTCCAGATCTGAGTTGGTGGGGCCCTGCCAGGAGCTCTGGTGGTCTTTTGGTGCCATCACTGGGGTCTTGGCAGACCCTCAGCCTCTGAAGGAGTCACCCAGGTTGAGGGAACAGATTGTATCTGGATGGATAAAATGTGGATGGATGAGGATGAACAGGTCAGACAAACGTGCATTCTCACTGCAAGTCAGGGCCAATGCAGCAGCTGAGTTTTAACCTTTGAGTCTTCATCTCCCTGAGAAGGAAAGGCCAAAAATATTCTGGTGTTTGTGCTCAGGTGAACTCAGACTGTTTTGGGAGGGCTGAACAGATAATGTCACTGTTCAGTGATACAGCCAGCAGGTCACCTGGGAGATAAACAGAAAGTCATAAACCAGTGCAAATGTCTGATTGTAAGGTGCAAATGTCAGCATTTAGTGGCTTTCTGCTCTTTTCTGCTCTGTATTATACATCTCCAACACCAGCAGCTCACTGGAGTGCGATGCAGGCTGAGAGGAACCCATCCACCCAGGGACAGCTTGCACCTTTCTTCCTGTCTGTGAAAAACAGAGGTGACACCTCTGAGCACCCTGGATGCTCAGGGACCTGGTGTCCTACCTGTGTGATGCCTGTTGAGCATATTTTATAGCATCAGGCTAAAACCTCTCTGAAAAAGCTATCACTTTATGGCAGGTGTGCTTGGGGAAAAGCTATCAGAGTGCTGCACTTTATCACGGCCCATAATATTGTTAATTTTGCTCAGAAGTGGGTTAGACAGGCCCGGGCTGCAAAGCCATTTGGATTTAATAATGCACTTCCATACTTTCTGAGCCCAGACTTCTCAACCAACTGTGCAAGGATTTATCGTTTGCTAACTGTAAGTGAATTCCTACAGGGTAACACAATCCCGGGCTGAAGGCAGAGGAGGGACAATGGCTTTCATCAATGGCTGGGGCTGGGGCTGCATCTGCAGGTGGCTCCTGTTTCATTAAGGTAAGGAAAAAAAAAGACAAGAAGCCTCTTCGGGGCATTTAAATCATATTTTTTTTTTGTTAAAGGAGATGTGCCAGAGCCCAGTGCTGCCAGTCAGGTTCTCAGGGAGGCTGGGGCTGGGTGGCACAGGGCATGGATCAGGTCAGCCCAGGCAGCTGGGAGTGCCAAAGGCTGCTGCAAAGGCAAACACCGCAATGCAAAATGCAACTGCAGCTGCATTAGAAGAGGAAAGTGATGATTGTGAAATGTTTGAGTGGGCGGGCATGGGAGGTGCTCCGTTGTTCTGCTCTTTGCCCCTCCTCTCGGCTCCTAAGCTGCTCTCCGTGGCTCGCTCGTCACGTAACAGCAACTCTCCTCCTTTCCAGATGCTGCATCTCCTAACGGAGCGGGAGAACCACGCAGCCGCCTCCTGCTTCTTGCATAAGCGGCTGCAAAGCCGGGACAGCTCTGCTGCTGCTGTGAACTGGACTGCAGGAGGACACAAGCAGGACTCAAACCCCACCAAAAGAGCACTTGTTTGGAAAACCCAAGCTCCTACAGCTACCTCTGCTGAATTTATTTGGTCGTGTGTATTCATCAGAAATGAGTAGCTGAGCCATGTAACATGATTAGAGGCTGTTTCCCTGGGCTTTGGATGTGTTTTAAATCCCGTGCCCATCTGCCACAGAGGACAGGGTTGCTCTGTGCGGGGTCCAGTCCCTGCTGGTGTCAGAGAGGGATTTGGGTTGGGACACAGCGTTTGGGCACGGGCTGGTGCAATTGTGTTTCTTTCCTGGGCCACCCCTGGTAATTTTAAGCACTCGGCTGCTGCAAAGCTCAGAGTGCTCTCCCTTGGGGGTACATGGCAGATGATCCACCTTTTTGGGTCCTTCCAGAAGGGGCATTCAGCCCCCACGGCAGCAGGGAGGTCTGTCTGAGCTCGGTGCCCCGCAGCCCCGCAGCGCTGGGCTGCACCCGCTCCAGCCTTGGGGACACCGTCACGGCTGGGGCTGAGGTCAGGGTGGGCACCCTCTCTGCTCCCCTCTCACCTGCAGTGCTCACCCCGTGCTGGCGGCTTGCACCGGGGCTTGAAAGTAAAGGAGATTTGGGAGATAATCAGCTAAAGCCTGAATCCAGGTCAGAGTTGCTTTCTTCTGCAAATCCTTCCCGGTCTTATTGATGGAGCACAAAGTCTGAGAACAGGACTCACCATGAGCATCACGAGGTCAGAGACGCTGCAGATAAAAACTGTGCATTGCAGAGTGACACATTTTATGGGGCACCATCACACAGAGATCCTCCATAGAGCTCTTCCAACCCAGCATCACTTGTTCCCTGCCACCCATGGTACAGAACAATCCTTATGCTCAAACCTTCTCCGTTAATTGCCATGGAAATTTGATAATTTCATCCTAAAGGAAAGTTGAAGAAAAGTCAGGAAGAGCTCCGATTACTGAAAACTGGAAAAAATTAATCTTGATTAAAGCACTTCCCCCATGAAAATAAGGACCTCCTGAACTTTTCAGGGAGCTGATTGCTCAGAAGCTGTTCTTCAGGCAATGCCAAGCTGTATTTCTGCCACAGATCTTCCTGCAACACTCAAATAAAAGAATCAAACCGTCACAAAACAACAACAAAAAATATCTTTAAAGGTGGTATTTAGGGGACAAGACCATGCTTCAGTTCCCTTCGAAGGGAAAGTGCCAAAGTCTGCAGCTTGCTTTCTCTTCAAATGCACAATGGCTGTAAAAATGCCTGGCAGCTGCCAGTGCCCATGGAGCTTCTCAGGTGAAAAAATTGGCCCTGAGCATCAAAGGTTTTTTGCCAGCACCAACTGAAGGAGCAGAAGAGAAAACGGGCCCTGTTTATTTGGCTTGTTTAAGGCAAGGAGGAAGAAGTCCTTTGCACAAGATATGGAGTACGGATTTCTGTATTTTGTGGAAGGTCGATCCTCTCTGAGGTAAGAGAGGACTGGCAGAGGATATGCTACAGGTCTGCTTGAGAGCATTTAAACACAGCTGGAGTTTGCATTTAAAACCAAACACTTTGTGTTGTTTTATTTTATTTTATTTTATTTTATTTTATTTTATTTTATTTTATTTTGTTTTGTTTTGTTTTGTTTTGTTTTATTACCTTCTGTAATTAAGTCTTTTTACTATTTCCTTTGAGGCACAGGTTTGCCCAGCACTTTACAGAGTACCTGTGACAGTGGCTGTTCCCCAGTGCGTGCAGTGCCCCTGCAGTGTCCAAACTTTTCCACCTGGGACGGCGATCCAGAGGAGCACACCCGTGTATATTTATCCTTGCCTCATCCTCACTCAGTCTCGTATTTGGCACCACAGATGCTTACAATTATCTGCAGATGCAGAATGTGAATGCAGATTTTGTGGTTACAATTTCTTCCCCCTAAAATTGTCCTTTTGAAGACTTGTCTCCGAATTTCTCCAGGCTTTCAGCACTCTATTTATTTAGCAATTGCCTCGCAGCGTAAGAGAGCAAACATCACCCTCGCTCCCAGGCCCCCTCAGCAAAGAAGATTTATTGCATTATTATGCAGAAATGTGCTGGATATATGGGGAGGGAGAGGATGTGGCCGGAGCAGCCTCGAGGTCAGTTTGCCCTCGAATTAGGGCTGGACCTGCCCCGGTCCTGCCAACCTGTGGAGAGGACCTGAGGACACAGCAGAGCAGTAGCTGGTTTGCTCAGGTGGCCTAGGGATCTCTCCCAAGCCAGGGTAGTTAAACCAGCAAATTATTCACCTCTGTGGGAGCTGTTTCTGCAGAGAGCTCCGTGCTGCCGCAGGGTCCCTCTGTGTGGACTTTGCTGCAGGAGCCTGTTGCTTCTCCAGCTGCTTTGGAGACCAGAACAAAATGATGGAGAAAAACATCTGCAAAACAACAGGAGCCCACTTCCACAGCTGGAATCACTGCTGAAAGTCAGTATTGAAGTGAAACCCAGTACGTCCTGTGCTCCAGACCATGGCTGGACCAGTGATGGGGTTCATTTTGGTCTGGTTTGGGTGGGGTGTGAGTGTTGTGGCCAGATCATTGTCTACTGTTTCTTCATAGAAGATGTTCTTGCATGCTGCTCAGCAGAGCCCCACTTTCCTCAAGAAGGTGTTAGAGTTTATGGCTTGGGTCTTCACAGCACAGTCCTGCTTTTAGCTGCAGGGGCTTGCAAACTTTCAAAAAGCCTCTGCGCTGCCGCTGACGTGGATGAAACGCCAGCAGAAAACCATGCAAAGCTCCCCATCAGCCAGGACTCCTTGGATTGTGTCAAATCTTTGCTACAGAAAAAAGGCAATAACTGAAAAAGTGAAGGATTAGTCCAAGGAGGAGCATGTTCTTGGGACTGAGGATGCTGTATGAGGTCTTGGCAGCACCAGCTCACACTCTCATCAACTCTTCCTTCAGCGACTTAAAGTGATGACCTGGCTCTTATTAAACAGATGTTGAAAAGACAAGATAAAACCCAACTGCTGCCTACCCCAGGCAGTTCCTCTTATCCAGCCCATCCTTCACCTCTTCTTGCGTCTCTCTGGGCTGGGCTGGTCTCCCGTGTGGGCATTCATGGTGGGGCATGAAGGAACAGCAAGAAACCTTCAATCACAAAGTATTTGCATTTTAAAAGTTTTGTGCTGATCCTGCTGGGATCCATCCTCTGCCCTGGCCGTTGGGACAGGTCCAGCCGCAGTCTGAAACCCTTCCTCGATCCTGGCCTGACAGAGGCTTTGTGGCACCTTTACTTCATTGTTAAAAGAACCACTGAATATAGAAGGAAAGCAGAAATCTGTGAGCCACGTGGCTGAGATCCCTGCCCGAGACGTGCAGCTGGGCAGAGGATCCTCACAGGGTTCCTTGCCCCAGGGTAAACTCGATGCCAGGAGCCTGTGTTTTAACTTGTGTAGCATTTTGCAGAGAAATACGCAAAGGGGGTGCTGACAGACCAGACCTCCACCAAACTGGGGGGCATAGATGAACGTTTGTGTCCATGCCAGCACCTGGACAAGGACCCTGTTAAATAAAGACCCCCTGCACCAAAATGCAAGACCTGAAAAGCCATTTCCTGCATCACTGGGTCTTCTCACATGAGGCTGGGCCTGAAGGAAAGCTGGGAAGGGGCTCCTTATCAGGGACTGTAGAGATAGGACAAGGGGGAACAGTTTTAAGCTGAAAGAGAGGAGATCAAGATGAGATTTTACTAAGATATATTTTCCTGTGAGGTCCTGGCACAGGTTCTCCAGAGAAGTGATGGCTGCCCCATCCCTGGAGATGTTCAAGGCCAGGCTGGATGGGGCTTTGAGCCCCCTGATCCAGTGGGAGCTGTCCCTGCCCATGGCAGGGGTTTGGAAAGCTTTAAGTTCCCTTCCAAAGCAATTAATTCCTTGTTTCTATAATCTAAGAACAGTTGTTCACCCTCCTTTATCACATTGTTGAACAAGAGGGGGTTGAAACAGCACGGACAAAAAGAACACATCTGCATGGGAAGGCTGGGACCTTCTAAACTCCTTCTTTAGGACCTCTGTATGTCCCTTGCAACTACCTCTTTTAACTTATTTCCCCCCAGGTACTGCAAAGCACAAACATAGTCAAGTCCATCCCTTTTCAAGTCCGTGATGTTGCTCCAGTGGTCCCATGCCGGGGGCTCTACTCGTCCCACTGCACCGCAGAAGGATGTCTCTGAGGGGCCGGTGGCTCCAGCCACGGCCACTTCCCCTGGACTTCATTATTTCATTGACAGCAGTCAATATCTCCCTGCCTAGGAATGTATTTACTTATAGGCACATAAGTAATTCATTTATAAAATTGAATTATCTGACTAGGGAGATTGTGTGTTTTGATTGTGTAGCTGTACTTCTGAAACCGACTTAAAATTGATAAAAGCCAGATGGAAAGCGGAAACAGTCCATTTCATGACTCTTTAAATGTTTAAGTTGGTTAACCCTTGTACTGCACGATTTTTGAAGTCGGGGTGTAGTGTGGAAGCAATTTGTTGGTGAGTTCTCAGGATGCAAAGTGGGCTGTGAGAGCTCACTGGGTTGTGTGCCGAGGGGCAAAAAGAGTCTCCGCAAGGACTCTTAGTAGGAAACAATGCTTGGGAGAGAGACGTTTCATCTTGGGAGTTGTTAACAGCCAGAATTTCTAAGGGAATGGGCAATAAACTCACTGAAGGGGGTTTGGGTCCCAGGAAGGTTCCCAAAAGTGCAGGATGAGCAGTGATGCATCCCTGACCAGGGCTCACTGGGGATGGCAAAATCCAGACCATTGTGGCTTGGCTGCAGCTCCCTCCTGTGTTACAACATCCGGGAGACAGCATGGGAATCAAATTGCCAATAAGTCGACCAGAAACTGGACTGAAGTTGGCCCATCTGTGCTCCTCTGCATGTGAACAAGAGTTTATTTTGCTTTATATTTCAGTCATCGGAGAAAGAAGGAGGGGACGAGGCACACGAGGAATGGTGTTCGGGGCTGCTCGCTTGCTGGGGAGCACGAGTTCAGCCCCACTGGTTTGTGCTGTGGAGACACACGGTGCATATGAATGGGACAGACCCACAAATTCACTTTATTTCTCTTCTTTGACCCTTTTATTGTTTTTTATGTGTGTGTGTTCTGCCCCCATTTGCCATTGGGGATGCTGCCAGGGGCGGATGCAGGGACCGTGTGTGACATAAATTCCTGATTTGACCAAGCAGGACTCAGCCCTCAACCCAAAACCTTTTTCAAAATATCTACCAGTGCAAACAAAAACCTGCCTCAAATTCCCTGATAATTGAGAAGAACATGACACAGCCAGCCCATCTTTGGTATCTGCAGCTGAAGGCGGGGAGGCGGATGCTGGGACACATCTGCATCGAATCCTGCTCGGGCTCTGTTAGCAATAACCTCCGCAGGTGCTGGGCTTGTGTTGTCTTCGCCTCTTACTGCACCACCATGTACACCCCAGATCCCTTCCATCCGTGAGAAGCCTCCCAAATTAAATTGCCTTTAATTGGTTTGCAGCTCTGCTTCTGCCGCGTTTGCATATTGGAAAATCGAAAGCGCTCCAGACCGAAATACTTTACGATCTCGGTTTCCATTTCCTTAATATTTTCCAAGCTGGTTTCCTGTTTTCCTGTTGCCAAAAACACACATCGGCAAAGAATCAAATAATTCACATACCAGAGATCTGAAACAATTGCTTCTGCCCCAAAATTAGTGAAAACCTGATATTCTCTTTATCAGCAGATCCCACCATGATTCTTGCTCTCCCAGCAGATGGAATTTACCACCATTTAGTGGGGCAGAGAGGAAGCCCACGGTGACCAGGCTGTGGGATTTGGGTCCATAACTCGAATACCAGGGTCTGCTTCGCTTTGAGAAACAGTATTTTTCAGGTCCCAGCAGAAGTGGGCGTTCTCATCAGTTCATCATAGGGCAAAAATAACAGGGAAGCTGCTAAAGGGCAGGCACAGAGCTCTGGGATCGGAAAATTTCACTCTGTCTAGAGTTACTCCTCAATTCAGTAAAAAAAACCAGAATTGTGGTATTGTGAAAGGCCATGAAAGCAAAAAACCTTTTTACCAGGGCAGAAAGCCAAGGCAACCTAGCAAGCTCCACATCTTGCACATCCTGACAGTTTTCTATGTACTAAAGCTATTAAGCTGCCTGTGCCCTGTCTGTTTCTTCTCCGGAGATGCAAAAGTGGGAGTTAAGGACTTGAAGTTTTGAACAGCCGATGGTTAAAAGCTAAAGGAAATCTTGCAATAGTCCCGTTGGGATGTTTTCCTGCAGTGTGGACCCCAGGGAGATGTTGGTTATTGCAGCAGCATCCTCTGTCGGCGCTGGCTGTGAGGATGAGCGGCTCAGGGGGTGCCTGGGGGTGTTGAGTACCCAGTAAATAAAAAATAGAAACAAATTCCTCCCAGCTGGGCTGGTTCATTTTAGGGATTTGACAAATTGCAAAATTTTATATTAGTCTAATTATTTAAAATAGAGAAAAGGTAAATGATTTATATTTCCTCTAGAATAGCCATTTTATGAAGAAAGAAAGAGCTTTTGAAGGAAAATGGGAAAAAGGAAGAGGGTAAATTTAAGAAATCCATGGCAATACTGTATTTTGTCAGGTTATCTGGTGCCTGGGTGCTTTGGAGAGGGCAGAGGTAGATTCCCATCTGCTGCTCTTGACCAGGGGACTTGCATTGACAAAAAAACCAAAAAAAGAGGAAACTATACATTTACAAACCCTTTGCTCCCGGTGTCGCCTTTCTCTGCTCAGCTCCGACCGGTGCTGAAGTGTTTTTGCAGCGGTGAAGCAAAACCCTCCCAGGGCAGGAGAACGGCTGCAGCCTAAGGAAAAGAACAGAAATGCTTTAAATTCAAAAAGCAAGGAACAAGGAATGGGGTTTGCTTCTCAGTGGCCACCTCCGACAGCTTCAAAAGGTAAAACAAGGGTGGGAGTCCGATTCGGGACAAATATAACCCCAAACTGATGTGGCTTCACCTCCTCCAGCCGATTGCAATAATCAGTACAGCTTTAGGGGAGGAGACAGAGAAAATCCAGGCTGGTTCTCTGCTGCTTTCATGGTAATTTTTTAGTGATTATATTTAATTGAGTTAATTCTAGTTTACACTGCTGAACCCAAAATGAGGAAGAAACCCCATTAAATAAGGATGGGGGGAAGGACAAAAGAGGAATAATTCTAATTAAAAAGTGGAGAATTGGCAAAAAACCCTCCCACAACATGAGCATATGTTTAGGAAAAATCTGGGAAATAATGATAGCCATTTTTATCACTTGGTGCTCCAAGCACTTATTGAAAATGTAATTTGATGAACAGGTCATTTTGTCAAAATTTTGAAGTTTAACATAGAAAAAAAATAGAAGTTGCTGATGTTTAGAAAAAAAAGAATGGACAATTAAAACACAAATGTTTCACTGGATTTTGTTTGAGGGAATGAGGGAGGAGGAAAAATGAGCCTCCAAGCTCCCTTGGCCGGTTCTGGATTAGGTCCTCGGTCATCTGCCCAGGCCCACATCCCCTCCCTTTGTCTTATATTAAACTGAGCAGTGTAAATGGTACCAAAGATGAAATAAGGTCTCAGAGCATCGGGATGCAAAGGGGAGTCCACGCGGGAATCCCACCCTGAGAGCTGCGGGAGGCAACGAACGTCGCTGCCGGTCAGCGCGGTTTGACTCGCTCTCCTGTTACTGTCGATCTCTCGCTGCACTTCCCTCCCTTTCCTTGTCTGAGTACTAAATCACTCTTTTTTTTTAGCTTAAATCAGAAACATTTTCTTTTTCTTGTGGTTTTCTATTACATGGCTTAAAATAGATAACTTGAGAGGTATCTTATTATTGATTCTGTTATAAAATGTGAATTAAATAATAACCGGAGTTATATAAGCCTAAGGAGTCACCAGCTCGCAGAGAGAAACATTTCACCTTCAGGCTTCAAGGATATTAATTAATTTTCTATGCTTTCCAGTAAAACTTTTCAGCACAGAAGCTACATAGAAGCGAGCTCAGCCCCAGGTCTGTACTTGCTGCCCATTGAAGTGAGAGCTTCTCCTCCTCTGCAGGATGGGAGCGACAGCAGCAGTCCCAGCCCAACCCTGTGCCGGCCACAGCAGGGGCATTGCTGGCAATCACTGGGTTTAAATTTAAAACCTGCAGGTCTGCTTATTAAAGCACTTTGTCTCAGGCATATGAAATAATTTATATATGGAAAAAAAGTAGAGAAAATTAATTTCCTTCATGCTGCTCGAGTTTCAGAGGAAATTCCACGTTATCACTCCAGAGAGCACCCGCAAAAGGAAACAGGGAGAAAGCAAGCTTTTTTCCCAATCATTAAAAATAACTGGGCTGCGGTGCTGCTTCCTCTGGGCTGCACAGGACAGGCTGCACGTGCTGTCCTGGGGAGTCGCGAGAAAAGAGCGTTCAGCAGAAAACAATAAACCAGAATAATTTCTATTTATGTCCACTGCGCTGTCTTTCCAGCCCCCGGCCCGAGGGCTCATCCCAGGGAGCACTCATGTTAAACTCCACCAGCAAGGAGCATCCCGAGGAAACCGGGCCATGAACCCAGCAAAGAATATGTGATTGTGCAGGGAAATTGTCCTCTTGCAGGGCTTGGGTCCTGAAGAAAAGCACGGTCTTGCCTCAAGAGGGAGACTCGCGGCACAGCTGTGATGTGTTACCAGGTGTGTGAGAGAGCCTCTATTGCCCAAAATGAGTGTGGGGCTGGCATCACCAAACAGCCCTGTGTCAGCACCCCAGACCCTGGTGTCAGCACCCCCAAACCCTGAGCTAGCATCCCCCAAACCCTGGTGTCAGCATCCCCAAATCCTGGTGTCCACACCCCAAAAGTCAATGTTAACACCCTCAAACCCTGAGCTATCGTCCTCCAAACCCCAGTGTCAGCACACCCACACCCTGGGGTTAACACCCCAAACCCAGAGCTAGCATCCCCCAAGCCCTGGTGGCAGCACCCCCAGTCCTCACCCCAGCCCAGAGCTGGTGCTGCTGGCACCGTGGGTGTCACTGGTCCCACACAGCAGTTGGTGGTCCCAGCACCCTTGGCCACCTCTGGCACCATTAATGAATGGGAGGACGAGAGGTGAGCTGGAAATATCTCCCATAGGGAACCTTAGGAAGTGTGGGTTGGATGAGTGGACAGTGAGGTGGGTTGAGAACTGGCCCAGTGGCACGTGGAGCAGCTTCTGCTGCTTTTAATTCAACCCCACAGCGAACCTTTACTGACCTCAGTTCAGGCAGGGCCCCGGCGGCGGTGAAACAGCTTCTGCCCTGCAGCGGCACCGCAGCCGTGGGGCAGGAGGATGGATCCATCCTGCACCTGTCCAGGGTTAAATTTAACCTCTAAATGCAAGTCAAAAGAGGGGAAAGGCGCTTGCTGAAGGGATGCAGCTTAACCCCTTGTGTGGACCTCACTGATGTGTTGCACGCCTCATCCTTCCCTGCCTGCAAGTTAAAAAGAAGTGACTTGCTTGCAGTTTGCAGCTGAAGTTCTCTTTTACAGTTTAAATCACTCGAGTGCAGCTTTGATTTCACCTGTCCATGAGCACTTTCTTCCCTCTTCCAGGAAAACAAGACCTGGGTGCTGGCGCTCAACATCAACCTGTGATAGGAAGATGTCTTTGGAATTGGTAGATCTAATACTGGATCAGAGGGACCCCATTATTAGCCCTTAAAAGCATCTTTCACCCAGGTCTTGGTGACAAATGAAGGGGGCAGGGTTGTTTTTTGCAGGGTGGCTCATGCGGGAGGGTGACGCCACCGCTGAGAGCAGAGCCTGGTGCCCAGGCAAAACTCGGTCGTATTTGCAGAACTACTTCCCAAGGAAGGAAATTTCTTATGACAGGTATTCAATTGCAGTTTATAGCTAAGAAAAAAAATGACAAAATAAACATCCACTCTGCATGAGGGGCTCTCTTCAAGTCTTGGAAACCATAAGTTGAGCAGGATGATGAGTGTTGGCTTCCTGTTGTCCAAAAACCTAACCCTGAGCTCTTCAGGAGTTGATTTGGTGATGGAGGAATTACTAATCTGCACTCATCCCACGTCTCCTTGCATTTGAAGACACAGCCTCGGAGTGTTATATCATTTGTTATTAATAACATCCACCGCACACACCCAAACTGCATCTCATTTCATGGGTCTGACTGTTTGGGCATCGTGTGCCATGGACCATATGGACCTCGTTTGAAACCCCTCCGAATCGCAGGGGTCCATGTGCAACTGATAAAGGCCAATTTGGGGTGGAGGGGAGCGGGGGGGGGGCACTGCTCTCCTGGCAAATCCAAGAAGGACGCCCTATATGTTTTCTAAGTGCTAAACCCAAGGGAAATTACTTCATCAAAACCTGATCCAGACCACAGTAATGAAGACTGTGATGTAGCCAGTGTTCAACCATGTTGACTTTACAGTACTGGAATTAATCCATCTGCATTGCAGCTCGGTGAAATCATTTCCAGCCCGTAGCGGCTCCGGGGCTGACTTCATCCTTGCAGCCCCAGATGCAGAGCCCTTGGAGTAGGGGGAATTACAGAGAGGACCGAAAGGCTGCTCACCGCGCCTGGTGACGGCCGTTTGTCTTCGTGGAAGGGGTGGCAATTTTGTCTTAGGGACAATCCGGACCCCACAGCTCCGTGAGGCTTTTTGGTGGCTCATCTGCTTCCATCGCTGTGCTTCCCACAGGGCTGGAGACAGAAGGATTTGCTGCTTCGCTCTCCCGCGATGAGATTATTCGATTTTAACCCCCATAAAAATCCCCGGTAATCTTACCGTGACCGTGGGTTATCCAGGGTGCAAATCCAGCCCGATGCTATCGGCTGTGTCTCCTGCTTCCTTGGAGAGGTGCTGTGCAAGCACGGGGGCTTTCTCCACTGCAATAAGTCCCAGTTGTCATCATCACAGCATCATTTTTTATCTTTTAAAAATAGCCACTCTGGATATTTTTGTGCTATTTGCACCCAAAATTACACATGATGGGATGCTCTGGCCACGAGTGCCCTCCTAGGAGCTCATTCCAGCTCATGGAGCTTCTCTCCAGGGCGCACGCTTGGAGCAGCTGAGAAAACCAGAAATCCCCCCAGCTCTACACATGCAATCTGCTGCCTATCCCCATTTCACTTCCTTTTCCCTCACCCTATACTATTTTATTGGCATTTTCTCAGCAAAAATGCAATTACCTTTTTCTTGGGAATTGCCATAGAGCACTTCCCACGAAAAGGAGTTTCTACGAAGTGAAAACCACCACAAGCTCCCTGATTTCGGTGGGGTTTCTGTAATCAAATGAAAGTGAAACTCCACGAGGAGTCACGAGGAGGCAGCTGAAATCCCCGAGCTCCCCTTTGTGCCGTGGGTGGGGTGGGGGTGATGCACCAGGGACCCCCAGGAGCTGCCACCGCTGGGGCTTGTCCAGCAAGAAGGTCCCCAAGTCAGGCAGGTCTTCACCTAGGCCAGATGCACTGCTTCTTCCTCTTCAGTGCAGGGAAATGAATGGAAATTCACCTATGAGCAGCTTTCTGAGGAGCTTCCTGAGCTGTTCAAACCGTGAAAGCAGGATTTGCAAACCTATAGAAACGTCAGCGCCAGAAGTGAGGGGGCTCCAGGCTCACGGAGCTGCAGGTGCTGCAGTGCATGGTCAGGTGATGCCACCTTCATCAGGAGGTTGGAAAGGCTACAGGCTTTAGGAAAAGTGCAAAATGTCAGTATATCCAAAAGGATTTATCAGTCCTTGTATTCTTGTTGGGACCTTTGCTGTCTTACCTAACCTCTGTCGTGTAATTTAATTAAGATTGTTTAATTTTTTTTTTTTTTCAAAAAATGCATGTGGGGCTGGTAAACCTAATTAAAAAGAAACATTGTGCAGCAGCCTAATACAACTCTAATTTGATTTAAAGTACTGGATGATACCAACATTATAAATGTAAACTGATATGGCTTAAAAAAAAAGATTTAAATGGAATTTAAAATACTTCTTCATTCACAGGAGGCTTTTTGAGCTGGGGTTAATTGCAGAGGCTTTCCTCCTCCTGTTCTGTTGCTGCAGGGCTTTTTTGAAGTGGGGTAAGAAATATTCCATCCTCAAAAAAATTACTGCTGGATTATTTGGGCTGTGTGCTCTGCAGATGAGCCAGGTTTCGATACTTTTGTTCCTGTAACACAAAATCCCGACTGTCCAGGAATCAAGGCCAGAGCTCCCCTTGATTTCAAAGGTCCCAGGACGTTATAATAATTAGATATTTTATAATAATTTAGATTTTCTTCTGGAGTAATCCCTGGATTTCAGAGGAGAACGTTTCCACCTGGCATGACTCACAGAGGCAGAAGTTGTCATCAGAACCTGTTTATAATGCTGTTATGTGTCATGCAATTTGATACAATGCATAATAGTGTGTGATCAGCCTTGGGCTCACACTTTTCCTGCTGCTTTTTGCTGTTTACCTCTGGCCACGTCCAGATCATGGATTCAGTGGATGCTTCAGGCACTTTGTGTGTTCCCACACTGTAAAGTCTGCACATCCTCATTCTCCCCCTCAAGCCTTTCCCCCTTCCCCTTAGAAAGTGTGAAAACCATTCCCAGCACCGTGGCAGGCACTGCTGGGCTCGGGTACCGGTCCCTCGGCAGCCTCTCAGCCTCTCTCGAAGGATGGAGCTGGACATAAGGGCTGATGCTGACACCAACCTCCTCCCCACCCATCCACCGCTGGCAAAAACATTTCTTAAGTGGATATGAGAGCAAAAAGACTTCTTTCCCAACAGCGAGGTTATTCTGTCCAAGTGGTTTTAACCTCTCCTCTGAATTATTCATTTTTAGGAATTGGTTATAGGAACATGAGTTATAGGAACATTCAAGGCAGGACAGGAGGTGGTGGGCTGGAGGCAACCATGACTTCCCTTCACCTTGCAGAGGTGAGAGAGGCCCCTCCCTTAATGATACTTAATCGCTGCCCTCACCTTTCTGGAGCTGCACAAACCTCCAGGTGTGAGGGCTGCACAGTGCAAGTTCTGCACAAACTGCGAACAGACCAGAACCAACCGCAGGCAAAACATTGAACAAATTCTAAATATGGGGGCTGTCACTAAGGATATTTTGTTGTTTGTTTTCACAAGCTGTGGATGTACCTGTTCTGAGGCAGTAGACTCACAGGCAGACTTCATTCAATTGCACTTATTTTAAGTGAATACTTATAAAAAATTAATACATATAAATAATACATATAAAATAATCACATATAAAAATAATACATATAAAGTAATTACATATAAAATGTAATATATATAAAAATCTTATTTGCAAATATTGCAGTCATTATACTTTTCCTCTGGATTTTTTTGCTAGTTTCCTTTTGCCTTTAATAATAAATAGCTATAGTATTGTCCCCTCCCTGCTTTTACACCTCTGGCAGGAGGGGAGAAGGACCTGGCCGACAGACGCAGAGGAGAGGCCGATACGCGCCAGAAGGGCAACAAACTGCTGGGAGGAAAAAAATCTCTTTTTCCTCCAGCCGTGCTTGATTGCAGTGATCTGAGATGTGGTTGCAGGCACAGAGGCTTCAGGTTTTTAATTTAACTTTCTTGCTTTAAACTTAAAACTTGACATGGCTTTATGACTGCGAATCCATCCGAGATCTCCCAGCAGCAGCGTCGGCTCCGGCAGATGGGAAATCGCGGTGTGAGGTTCGCAGGCTTCCCCGTAGTAGAAGGTATTGAGCATTATTTCTTGAGTGGAGTCCTGAATAAATTAAGGCTTTTCTTTTTTGTCCTGCAAATTATTCTCAATGTGTTCTTGATTTTTGTGAAGGTAAACAAAGCGAGGTAGTTTTCAAACCAGGGGTTGTTCGCACGTACAACAACCGAAATTATTTTGCAGGCTGTTTTTTGAGAGCCGTGTTCCTGGAACAGGCAATAACCCCACGGCCCCACAGCCGAGCCCCGTGACCGACTCACAGACCTCAACCCCCCTTTCCTATTATTCCACAATATTTGCCAACCATGGAGGTGAGATTTTTATTAATTTTAGACTAATCTTCTTGCTTGCATTTTATTGTTGATATAAATTAAATGGAGGGAAAAACCCCAGTGCTGCCTTTTGAATATTTATTTGCTACTGGGGTTCAGATTCACTCCTTATCTCACAGCTATATTTGGCATTAAAACAATGAAAGGATAACATTTTTCAGTCTTCTTACCTCCAAACTCCAGCTGTTCAGACAGGAGAAATGCAAACCTGAGCTGGGCCAGGGACGGCTGCGTGTCTGCAAGCGGCCTCGAAGCCGTGGCTGTTCTGTCAGGCGAGGAAACGATCTCTCTGAGGCAGCTGGGATTCAGCACCCAGCTAAGTGAGCCCTGAGCCCGAGGGCTGCTCTCTGCCAGCTTTCTCCATTGGGCACGGAGTGCTGGCAGCATCTCCCAATCCCATCTCCCATTGGGATGCTCCTGCTCCCACGGTGCTCGGAGGATGCAGTGGCCCTGGTGCAGCTCCCCACCCCGCAGCTCCGCTCTGCCCACGCGGTGGGTGGCACCAGGTGAGTGATGGTAGCAAAACTTACCATGAAAGTACATTAAATAAAAGTGGATTTGAGTTCCTCCCTGCCCTCCAGCAGCAAAGCAGTGCTGTGACTGAGGCTTCCCTGACTTCACTGTGGTTCCCTGTATTTGCTTCTGAAATATTGGATCAGGAATTGGAGGATTGTGCAGAGCAGGAGCATTTGGTATCATTGGCTTTTTCATGGTTTTCAGTGGACTGGATTAATTCTGTTCTATATGGAAGTGCTTTAAGACTGTAGAATGTGGGACAATAAAAGTGAGCAGATGCATGAATGTAGGCATAAATCCAGAAAAAACTCTATACATCTTATAGAAGCTCCCTTGCCCCTTCCCGAGCTGTCTGCTCCGGGGTCTGCTGGTCCCAGGAGGGAGGGAAAGCAGAGGGAAGAAAGGAGTCAAAGTGCATCAGGGCCCATGGGGTGACCCCTGTGGCTTTGGGCAGGGGCCCGTGCAGCTCCTCTGGTCACTGGCTCTGGGGAACCTCTGTGGGGCTTTGGTGCTCTGACAAAAATAGAAGAAGTTTTAGGATGACTCATTGTCAGTGACACAGGACATGGTTCATGTTCTAGGTTAAGATGCCTTTTTCAAAGGGTTTTTTAAACTCAAAACTACTTTTCCTGATAGCGTAGGAGCCGTCCAGCCTTCTGCCTTCGGTGGCACTACCACAGGAGAAGAAAAACCTGCCCTGTCACTTGGTTTAACGCCATGCTCAGTCCTAAACCTTCAAACGTGGCATTGCTAATGAATTACCAGTTACATTTCCATGTCAAATGTCCATCAGGTTCCCATAGTGAACTTGTGCAGATGGAGGTGCTACTTACTCCGGTAACTAATGGTCACAGACAGGCTGGAGCAGCTCTGAAAGCACCCCAAACACAACCAGATGTGCCAAAAATACACAACTTTTTGATAGATAAAACTTGCTGCAAAGCCAAAATCAGGCTCAGCTGCTGGTTCCAGGTCTTGAGGTTTACGAAGAAGCACTTTTTTTGTACTTGAGCTATAATCATTACTGAGCCTTCTGGCCAGGACTGGCAGGGCAGAGGATTAATGAAAGCAGATGCTGTAGATCAACAACTTGATTTTTAGTTCCCAGGGTTGTGGTGCCCAGAAGCACAGTGGTTATGAGGATTTTAGGGCTCTACCAGTGTCTCTTCTGCCTGCTGACAATGCTTCTGAGGGACATTATCTCCACAGTCCCAATTTTAAATTGGAGCTTATCTTAAAAACACATGTAAGGAAAGGAGCTGAGGTCAATGTATTGCACATAACACATTATATCCCCTCCTAATCTTTCTCTTCTGCAGTGTGGGTTCTGACCAAGGGTGGAAAAAACTCTTTGCAGATCATAGCAAACCGGGCTGGAGGAGAGCATTTTACATTCCAGATAGGAAGATCTTTCCTCTAGCACCTACATGCTTGACTTGCTTTGATTCTGGAGACCTGAGAAGGAAAATGCCAGCTGGTAAAGCACTGGTCCACGTCCATGATGGCTCTGGTGAACCCCAAGACTGTGCTCAGAGTCTTGGAGCTGGGACAGAGCAGGCTGATGGAGAATGGTACTGGGTGGGGGTGGCAGACCCTGGGGAAGGGCTCAGGGAGCCCAGCTGTGGGATGGGGCACCAACAGTTGGGGAGGAGATGCTCCTTGCAAGCAAAGATCCCCATCACCTGCTGAAGGCCACCAGATGCATGGCCAGAGCCAGCTCCACCCTGAGCCACAGCTCTCCCACAATCCCTCCCCATCTCACCTTTTTTTTACATTACTGGAGGACAGAGTGTGTTTTTCAGAGCAAATCCCCTGCTAATGTTGCTGGGATTTGAATTTATGGCCACGGGAGGTGTTGAGCCATGAGGCCAGATGGTTATTTGCTAATTTTGATGGTTTGGAGTTGGTTTTGGATCTCAACAGGACTGTCCACATTTGAAAACAAGAGAAAGCCATAGGTTGAACTGTTTCATATATTAAATCATGGCATAGTTTTCTTCTTCCCTTATTGAAAAAGATCGTTGAGGTTTTGACTGCATAATTTACAGTCTGCAGCCTGTGACCCCTCACAGCCAGAAGGAAACTTTGGAAAGGGAGATAATACTGTGGAGACAGATTTTCCTCTTCTCAGAGCTGAAATTCCTTGTGAAGCTGAAGCTTGTTGACCAGTTCAACTAAAGCTGATTTCCTTCGCAACACCAGCCACAGACAGACTTCTTTGACTTTGCATTTACTCATTTACTAATTTACTCATTGTGCACAACTCGGTGCTGTTGGGTGGCAAGTCAATCACTTTTATTTATGACTTTAAAATTAAAACCAGAAAATAATATCCATTATCCCTAAGGGGATATTTGAAAAAGCAGTTTCACCCATGGAGAGCTCATGCGGTTTTAATTTCAAATACAAAGAGTAGATAGCTTGGCTGAGGGGTGACATCACCCTCCTCAGAAAATTTCATGTGATTCTTTTCCTTGTTTTTAAAGCTATTATTTTACGTATCTGCTGACAGATATTTGTATTGGCAGAGCTTATGAAAGATTAAGATTGTGTCTTTTCTGTTTCATTTCAAAAGTCGCTTCCTAACCAGAGCGCAAGCAAAGAGCTCAAAACCATATCGGTTCTTCGAAGATGAGTGAAAGCTTCCTTGTAAACCTTTTCATTTATTGTCCTCAGTGCATCATCCCATCCAAGCTTTTATTCTCATCCTTCTATAACTGCATTTATAGCTGCAATAACCAAGACCAGAATGGCAAAGCAAAGCTGGGTTTCTCCTCAGCTGGCAGATCTCTCCAGGTATGGGCTTGGATTAAGGCCAGTTTGCCTTTACCTTTCCAGGGATGGAAAAGTCTCAAATATGTCTTGAAGGTAACTCCTCCAGTAAAGTGTGGGTGGTACAGAGATGGCAGCAGTAGAAAGAAATCAGTCAGAGCCAAACTGTTGGAAAAACACTCTGCACCAAAACCAGTGAGACTAGGAAAGAATCGCCACATCTATTTGGACCCACCTTCCCAAAGCCCCATGAAGGAGGGAGCAAAGCTTCTTACAGACAGCAGAGATAAAAAGGCTTTTTGCCCTCAGATTGCTGTCTGTGAAAGGACTTGTGGCTGGTAAAGCCCTGGCTGGGGTCCCCAAGACCCAGAGATGCTCCATGACTGGACCCTCCCTGGCCCCAGTGCTGAGGGGGGAGCACAGGAAACACAGAGCTGGATCTGCCTGGCTTCCTTCCTGCCCGGGAATATGGAATAACTCAATCTCAGCTTCCCCATGACTATTTTTAGTTTCACTTCTCCTGTGTGGTTTCCCTGGCATCTAAATCAAGACCTCTGGCTCTTCCCTCCCTGCACTCCACCGATGAGAATAGCAAGGGTGGTTCTGGGGACAGGGGGTCCCACAGCTCTGGGGCTCACGCAGGGTCACCCCTCTTCCCCCAGAGCTCTTCCCCACAGTAAAGCCAGACAGGATATGTTTTGGTGCAACTCTAAAGGTTTTCCGCTTTGTCCATGTGTTAATTTTGCTCTCTCAAAATCCTCTATTGTTACACATTCTTCAAGTATTTTCTTTAAGTATTATGAGAAAAGTTCAACACGGCAGGAATTTTTCCCTGACTTAGAGGGGGAAGGGGTTAGGTCTTGGTCTTAATTCTCAGCTCTGGAGAAATCATGATGAAGGATAGGTGGTGAGAAAGCCTCTTGGTGGAATGGCTGGGCTGGCAGGGGTTTCTCAGGTGGATGTGGTTGGAGAAGGGATGGAACACTTCTCACTCTCACAATTCACACACAGTCACCACCCAAAAGCAAGGAGGCAGACTGGGAAAGCTTGACCTTAAAAGTGTTCCTCACAGCACAGAGCCGAGAAATCTTGCTTTTCCAGGAAACAAATTGAGGTTACAGTGAGATCTCTCAGAGAAACCCCCGTTCCACTGCACCAGCCACGTTGGCGATCCCGGGAAAGCTCTCAATGGAACACAAAACTGCAGCCAGAGCTGCTAGATAAAAGTCATTGTGGTGGGGTGTCATGTCTTGGTATTAGTGACACACATGGTGGTTTCATCCTTACCAACCAGGAAGTGGACATTACTGACCCTTCCTTGCCTTTCCTGGCTGTGGTGGGAAACAACAGTAACCCTTCTCTCATCATTAAGTGATCCGAGTCCCCTAATTTGATTTAACTCTCCCCAAATGCTGTGTATATTGTTTTTACTTCACTGAATCATTTCCTTAAAGTTTAATCCTATTCCCTGTGCAGCCTCTTTTGGGGGGCTTGTGTGTAAAATAACATAACAAAGGTTTATTTTAATATAGCTTTAAGTAATGCAGTGCACGTGGCGGTGAAGAACCTCCTTAGGAGGTCAACCAACCAAGAGACTTCAGCACTGGCTGTCCCCAACTGTAAGCTGGCCATTTCTTCCCCAGCCCTGTAATTTTTGCCATTAAATTAATGTGAGGTGTTCCTGAGAGCAAGGATGGGCTGAGCCATTCCATCACCTCCTGCTTCAGCCATTGCAGCACTGGCCTGGAGGGGCCACAGCCCAACGGGGAACGCAGAGCACACTCAATCTCACTGCGCCTGGGTATGAGAGCAGAGGTTTTTCAAAGTTCACTATGGGGAAAATAAGATGGAGAATGAAATTAAAGCGTTGCTGAGGGACTGGACATTTGAGAACATAAGGGAAAACAATCTCCTACGCGCTGTTATAAGCTACTACGGGTGTTTTCTGCCAAGATTTACTCAGTCTTGGGGAGTTTCTGTTGAAAAGATTGTATTTTGAAAAAAATATTTGTTAATCTGCTAATAGGTAATTAGTTAATAACTCATATGAAGCGGTGGTTGTGTTTATTAAAAATTAAAGTTGGATATTTGCAAATTCCAGTTCCCACAGAACCCAAAACCCCATTATTTCAGCCCACAGAAGATTATAGTTGCAGCCTGTGTATCAGCCAGAGTGTTCAGAAACTGTTTGCTTATAGCTTCCACATACTCCAGTAACAAACCTCCCCTGCTGTGGCAGTAGTGGCAGAGGTTTGTGGCACACTGTGCCATCCATAGATTCATCTTTGTTTCTTCCAAGGAAATTACATTATTTGCACGTGGAATATTAGATATTAGCTCGTGTTTCTTCAGTATCAGGTTTATCCCTGTTGGATTTGAGGCAGCACATTCATTTGTATTTATGACAAGCAAATAGGCTGGGCTCTAAAAAATAATAGATTATGTATTTATAATAACTAAAGTTGGGAAACTGAACAAAAAATACAAACTGGATTGCGAGTCCTGGAATAAAAATTAGTAGCATGTGCAAACATGGTTAAATCAATCCTGAAATACATTTTTACAGGAGGGGAAGGGTTTTGAAAAGGGAAGATGTGAGGGCAGGTGTGGTTGGTGCCACCAAGGCCGGAGTTTGTCACTTTGTCCCTCACGGGGACAAGGGATCAACCTGGGGTTTGTCACTTTGCAGTGTCTCCACAAAAGAAGAGGAGCTGCACCACCCAAAAGGGTTGCTTAGAGTGCAGTTGGGGCTACAAACACCCAGCGGGGCAGGGAGATGTGCCCACATCCACGTGGAACCTTGAGTACGCACCCACGGAATAAACACTGCCAAAGCCATGGCTGGGGCTGTGCTGGGGGCTCAGGGCTTGATTGGTGACACAGGACAATGCAGAGCCACATCTCTCTGAGTAACAACTGCAGGTTTGCAACCCATTCTTTTTCCCAAATGTTAAAAAAAAGAGATTTTCATGTTAACAATTTGTGAAGCAGAGAACAAACCTTTGAGCTTATCCGTTAGAACTGAAAATGTCCCAGCATCACATTTAGCATCACATCTTCATATAAATCTGGGCTATCAGGTAGAGACACAAAAGATAAAAGTTTTAGATACATAATTGAGTGCAGGCAACATTAAAATATTACCCCTAAGGCAGAAGTCAGGTTTGCCTTGCTTTGGGGTTTTGTTTTGTTCTGGTAAATGCAAAGTAAATCTTGGCATCTCCAAGCCCATCTTGAACACAATTAAATCTCCTAAAGCCTGCCCCTAAAGTGGTCGGAAAGGCCTGTGTTTGGAATTTACCTGTGTGCTCTAACAGATTAATGGATGGCATTAAGAGATCGTTTTCAAGTTAAGCAAATATTTTGGGCATATTGTGTAACACTTTAAAATTAAGTTAGTTGTTCTGAACTCTTTGCCAAATGATTATTTGCTCAATTTTCTGATGACGGTAATACGTGACACACCATCCCGTAATTTGGTAAAGACAATAAGATTACAAAGCCCAAGAAGGCTCTGAGTCAGTCTTTGACAGATTAAAGTTCTCCAAGTCCCCTGAAAACCCTTCTCTGACATATTAATTTGCCCTAAACCCTCAAAATGTTCCTGATTATATCCTCTCGATTGGGCTTTATTTTTGTTTTATTTTTCATTGTAGGAAATTAAAAAGGCTTGGTTGATCCCTGGCCAAGTTCTTGAAATGTGTTGCAATGCTAAGGAAATAAAGGATTACTTGAAATACTTTTTAATAATATGTCATGTCAGCAGAGATAAAGGTTCACACTTAATGCCCTCAGCTGGCTTCTATCAGCGCTGCGGAGCGCAGCGTCAGTCCCGTCCAGGCTCCGGGAAGGACCCGCTGTTCACCTTGCTTTGAAATCCTGAGCTTATGCTGCTATAATTATGAACATGCTTACGAGATTTGTTTTATTTCTCTTCCTAGAAAGAAATCAAGATCTGCACAGGTGGAGCTGATCCTGCCCGGGGTGAGGGCAGAGCAAGATAACCTCGCAAACCTCTTCCCTTGCCCTATTTTCTACCCATTTCTTGCCTCAATGGATGGGGGTGTCTGGGGGATGATGGGATAACATCCCAGAAGCAAGTCAGACACCCGTCCTGCAGAGATGTTGGGTAATCACACCTGAACATGCCTTGTGTGAAGGAAAATCACGTTAGCCCTCCTGGCTTTGCAGGGCCACCACTGGTGGAGATCAGTGGAAGTGTGCAGTGAGGAACACGGGGACAAAACCACCGCATGGCTCAGGTTACAACACGGCACAGCTGGTCTCTGGATTTTGAGACACTTAGTGAAGGCAGATTAAGTATCGTTACCCTCAATAAAAGTTAAATCAAAAGTTAATCGGCATCAGCCTCTCTGAAAGAAACACTCACAGATGCCTGCACTCCTGTAGGCTCTGGGATGGCTCCCCTCCTGCACAACCCCAGGTACACATGGCTCTACAAAACTGGGGAAGCAAATGCAAGAAACAACCTTCCACAGGGTTTTATGGCTCTCGTGCATCTGTCCCGGCTGCCATCACAAACAGCTTTTTCAAATTGCCACCAGGAGTTTAACAGGAGCTCATCTGGATCTTCCACAGCCCCATTTGCAGACAGAGATGATGACTTTCCACTCCCAAATCAGGCTGCAGGCAGGGACCCAACCAGAGCTGGCACTGGGACCACGTGCGAGAAGAAAGTTCAGCAGCCAGAAAAGCAGGCAGACTTCAAGCAGGTGCCCCAGGCTGCATGTCAGGCTCTGGCATTCAGTATCTATATCTGCACCCATTCCCTGCCTCCAAAGCCTTTTCCTTGGACAAACTCCTCTCCCAGTGAGATATGGCAGGAACCTGGCTTATAAATGTAAGTTAAAAAGTATAAATGACTACAAGTATGTATAAATGTACATAAATTAGGATCAATGTATATAAATGAGTATCAGTGTGCAAACCCCACCATCAGCTGAGAAATGAGCACCCTTGGATTGGGGATTTGAAGATAACAATGTGAATCTGGGGCATTTAAAACCCTCATTTGGCAAGAGTTCTGCCAGGTGGCAGCTGTCTGATGTTTGGTTTTGGTTGTCTCCACAAAGACAATGCAGTTCTCACTCTGCTGCCAGCCCAAGGCTTGAGAGAAATGTGTGCACCAGGGTGCAGACCCTCATAAATACAGCAAGAAATGCTGAAAAGTGAGATATTTTAATAAACCAGTGGTTCTCTGGGAGCACCTGAAAGTGGAACAGGAAGATCTGCACCCCATGCCCTGCCCACAGCTCACCCCCCCCACAAGCTGCTTTCTCAGCTGGCCTGTGAATTTTATCCCTTTCCACATTTTTTTCCTGTTAAGGCTCATCTATCCTGGCTGACCTCCCCGAGCAGGGAGAAGCAGTGGGGCGAGGGTTGGGGGGGTGGCGAACACCCACCCTGCTCAACACAAATACCACCGCTACCCCCCTAAATAAAAAAGGACTGAGCCCTGGAATCCCGTTTGGTGCCGGCTCAGGGGAGGGTGCACGAGTGGAAAATAAATCAGTGCGGTGCATCCAAGGCTTTGCAGGGCAGAAGGGTCCCCGGTGGTGCCCCAAAATTCCGCACAGCTCAGCTGGTTCCACGCGCACCTGCGGGTCCTGGCTGCCCCGGATCCCCCCGGAACCCCAGTTGTGCAGGGGCTCCCAGCACCCGTCCAAGTGGAAAACTGGGATTTCTACCCCTAATTCAGCTCAGCTGCCGCTGCGGGGCTGCGCCTGGAAGCAAAGCGGTGGAAACATCCCAGGGTGATGCTGAAGCGGTGGAAACATTTCGGGGGATGCTGGAGCAGGGGTGGGTTTGACACTTAAAAAACCCCCCAACAAATAAACAAACTGACAAAAAAAAAAAAAAACAAAACAAAACAAACGCGGGGGGAAAGGCAGGATCGTGCGCGGGGGTGAGACCGCACTCTATAGTGCCGGGGACACGGAGGGATCGTGCGGGAACGGCCCGGCTTAGGCAGAGCCCCAGCTCTCCTTCTCCTTTATTCCCTCTTCCTCCCCCCGCCTTTTCCCTATTGTTTTTCTTTTCCCAAGTTTTTTCTTTCCCGAGTTTTTTGGTCTTTTTTCTATTTTTTCCCCTCGTCTCTCTCTTTTTTTTTTTTGGCTTTTTGCGCTGGTTCTGGTTAAAAGTTATTTGCACTTTTGTTGGAAAAGTGGCCCCTGGTGTGCAATTATGTCAAATTTCTTTGAGTTTTACAATTTAATGGAGAACAGTAACTCTTTTATTGATCCTAGACGGGGCCGGCTCCTCTTCCCCGCTCTTCCCCTCCCTCCCCCTCTTCCCCCCCCCCCCCCCCCCGGTACTCCTATGAAATGTCACTCAATGTTTCTTATGCTCCCACCAGTTTCCAAAACAAACAGTGGAGGCTGCAGCCGTCTCTTGACTCAGTTGGATGCCAGAGGCTCTCGCCGTGGCCGCAGCCCCTCCACGGGGGTCTCGGCCGGGATGGAGCCCCCACCGCCCGCTTGAACCCCACTTCCACCCGGGGGGACCCCCAGCCCGGGGGGGATGGCGCTCAGCTCCCGGGCTCACGCCTTCTCGGTGGAAGCCCTGGTGGGACGTTCGGCCAAGAGGAAGATGCTGGATGGTCACGACGAGGAGGATGATAACGGCACCGGCTGCAGGCAGAGCCGCAGAGCCCCGGAGGCGGGTTGGTAGCGGGGGGGATGCCCAGAGGGGAGCCCTGAGCCCAGGGTGGGGGTCCACACACACACATTGTCTCCCGCACGCTCCCGAGCTCCTCCCGTCTCTTTTCCCCGCAGAAAAGCGGCCCAAGGCGGGTGGCGAGAGCCGGGAGGCGGGGGCCGGGGTGCAGGTGGAGCTGCAGGGCTCCGAGCTCTGGAGGAGGTTCCACGAGATCGGCACCGAGATGATCATCACCAAGGCCGGCAGGTACCGGCTGCCCAGCCGCCCCGCTACCCCCTTCCTGCTCCCACTGCTGCCGCTTGCCTACTTCCACTGGTCCCTCTTTCCACTCTCCCTCTGCTCTCTCCTTCCCTGCTCCCCCTTTCCCTGCTCCCACTGCTTCACCTTTCCCACTCCCTCTGCTCTTTCTTCCCTGCTACTGCTGCCCAGTTCCCCGCTCCCACTGCTCCCCTGTTCTGCCTTTTCCCTGCTTCCACTACCCTCACTGTCCTCTCTTCCCTGCTCCCACTGCTCCTTTTCCCCCTCACCCACTTTTTTCGTCGGTTTTTCATTGTGGATTTTTCTCTCTCTCTTTTTTTTTTTTAAGTTGAAGTATTTTTCTCAGCATACTTTCACTATTTTTTGAGTTTGGGGGAAAGAAAAAGAAGTCATTTTCCCAGTGCATGTTCAGTTTTTCCAACCCGTTCCGACCGTTCGGCTGGTGGCTCTGGCTCAGGCCTTTCCCTGTGCCCGCAGGAGGATGTTCCCGTCGGTCCGAGTGAAGGTGAAGGGGCTGGAGCCTCTCCGGCAGTACTATATTGCCATCGATGTCATCCCAGTGGACTCCAAAAGATACAGGTACAGGGGCAGAGGATGTCACCCCCCCAACGCTCCCCACACCTCACAGACAGAAAGGCGGGCAGATTTCCGCCAGCTGCCCTAGGCTGGGTGTCAAGCTCCGGCTTTCAACATCTGTATCTGCACCCATTCACTGCCTCCAAGGCCTTTTCCTTGGACAAACTCATGTCCCAGTGAGATATGGCAGGAGTTTGGTGTATAAAGGTGTGTTAAAAAGTATAAATTACTATGCATATAAATGAGTATAAATAAGTAGCAATGAGTATCACTTAATATCAATATACAAACCCCACCATGACCCGAGTAGTGAGTACCCTTGTAATGGGAATTTGAAGATAATGATGGGAATCTGGGGGCATTCAAATGTCTTTTCCAACCAAGCGATTCTATGATTCTGTGTAGTGGACAGAATAATCAGTTGGACTCAATAATCTCAAAGGGCTTTTCCAACCAAGCGATTCTATGATTTTATGATTTAAAACATGTATTTGGCGTTTGCAGACTGTGGTCTGATCTGTGTTTGGGGAGGGTGTGGGAAACAGGGGCTGCACGGGAAAGTGGTAGGAGGGCTGCTGGGCTCCCATGCACATATGGAATCTATAGGTGAGGACTTGCATGGGTGGGAAGGGGTCCCCACCACCTGACCGTGGCCCGGCCCGGGACAGGTACGTCTATCACAGCTCGCAGTGGATGGTGGCAGGGAACACGGACCATTCCTGCATCACTCCACGGCTCTACATCCACCCCGATTCCCCCTGCTCCGGGGAGACCTGGATGAGACAAATCATCAGCTTTGACCGGGTGAAGCTCACCAACAACGAGATGGACGACAAGGGGCACGTAAGTGTGGGGCAGCCCCATCGGGGGGCAGGACATTGCTCTGGGGGCAGTGCTGGTCCCTCTTGCCCCAGGTGTTTCCCCTGCCTTCCTGGCTCTCGGGGGCTCAGCCTGGCTCTCCCCCCACGCAGATCATCCTGCAGTCCATGCACAAGTACAAGCCCCGCGTCCACGTTATCGCCCAGGACTCCCGCTTCGATCTAGCGCAGATCCAGTCACTGCCGGCCGAGGGGGTGCAGAGTTTCTCCTTCCAGGAGACCGAATTCACCACCGTGACGGCCTACCAGAACCAGCAGGTACTGGGGACGGGGGGACGGAGATCCCCGATGGCACCAGAGCCGGCGGGATGGAGAACCCTGATGGCACCGGGACCAGAGGAGGATGGAGAGTCCTGACGGCATCAGGAGTGGGGGGATGGAGAACCCTGATGGCACTGGGACCAGAGGGATGGAGAGCTCCGACAGTACTGGGGGGATGCAAAGGAGTTTGAGAGCCCCGACGGCACCGGGACATGGAGGGGGGTGGAAGTCCCGACGGGACTGGGATGCGGGGGATGGAGACCCCCGACAGCTCTGGTAGACGATCCGGGCCCCCCCCCCGCGCCCCAGCAACCTCTTTCCCTCCCACCCCCCAGATCACGAAGCTAAAGATCGATAGGAATCCCTTCGCCAAAGGCTTTCGGGACCCCGGCAGGAACAGGTAAGGGCTGAGGCTTCCCCCGCCCCGTCTCCGGTCCCGCCGCCCCCGGCCCCGCGCTGTGCTCAGCCCGCTTCTCCCCCTGCAGGGGGGTCCTGGACGGGCTCCTGGAGACCTACCCGTGGCGGCCACCCCTCGCCCTGGACTTCTCGGCTTTCGGCGCGGACAGCCCAGGTGAGTCCCCTTTGCTGCCCATCACCGCGGCCTCGGGGCTGCGCGGCGGCCGCTCGCCCGGGTTCCCCGCGGGACACATCGCGGCGGTTAAACCATTAAAATTAAAATTAAAAAATGAACCGGCATCCAACGTAACATTTTGGTAGGCCGATTCCAGGTGTTTTCTCCCCAAACTCC
The DNA here is from genome assembly GCA_033558185.1 of Dromococcyx pavoninus. Classification (NCBI taxonomy): domain Eukaryota; kingdom Metazoa; phylum Chordata; class Aves; order Cuculiformes; family Neomorphidae; genus Dromococcyx; species Dromococcyx pavoninus. The sequence continues at coordinate 44,637 of JAUMJL010000885.1, forward strand.
TGTTAAAATCGATTTGAGAAGCAAAGCACTCGCCCCGGGATTGTAAAGGTATCGGCGCGCTCTGCTGTCATCACCCGAAAAATCAGATTTAGATGCGCATAAAAAAAGTATTTCAGTATGCAGGAGGCTAATTTAGAGCCGGGTTGTTACGGCTTTGATCCCGTTACACTAATTGTTTCCAACCCGATTGAGGTTATTAGATAAACAAGCGATAATAAGGACCGCCGGGGTCTTCTGCCGCCGGCTTCTTTATACGAGCAAGTGCATTTTGCAAGAGAAAATAGAATTATCTGCTCGTTAGGATGTGGCAATCCCACTGTTCGTTGAGAGGGAAGAGAAGAGGGAAAAAATTTTCAGGAAAAATGCTCTCCCTCCGCCTCACATGCGTACATCGATCTCCTACAGCCCTTTTCCAGAAAAACGGCTTTGGGAAATAGTATTTGAAACCTGACTATTTTTAGTGCCCGAGGAAAAAACCTGACAGAGCATTTGCACACTGGAGCGCTCCATTTTGTGTTTAAAGTCACCAATTTAATGCTCGTTTATGTTAGGACCTCTTCAAAGCCACTGGTATGGGGGCACATCCATTCATCCCCTTCTCTGTAATTAAATACTGCAAAAATCACAGCAAAAATCTATGCTGTGCAGGCATGGAAATGCGGAGGCATAAAAAAAAAACAGACTCGGGAGGAATTGAGAGGTTTACTGGGTTTTACAGAGAACTAGATGATTATTATTATTGTTGTTGTTGTTATTATTTAGAAAAGACCTTATGCAAAAAGCCCCTTTTGAACCCATTTTGCAGGCAGTGGTGCAACACCGAGGTGAGAAGCTGATGGATGGGCTGCAGGGGGGAATGAGGGACCAGCAACTGCCTTGATTATTGTGCAGATGCTAAAATATTAGAGCTTCCTGGGATCGTTTTGCCACTTTCAATGTAATTGATATTTTTCTTCAGAGTTAGCTTCCCAGGCCAATGTAAATGTAACAAAATCTCCAGTTCCACTAATGATAAATCTGTATTTCTGAAGAAAAGCTGAAAAATAAAAATATTGAAGCCCTAAAACTAGAAGGTAAATTAAAAGAAAGCATGAACAATATGCTGAAGAAGGAATTGGAGTGATTCTGAAGTCTAATAGCAATGTTTTGGGGATTCTGAAGTCTAATAGCAATATTTTTGGGATTTTGAAGTCTAATAGCAATAGCAGAAAGAATCTGTGCTTTCAACTGCTCTGTTCTCCTGCTGTGATCCCAGTTCCCAAACTTGTACTGGAAGTTGTGTGCTATTATTGCTCAGGATACCCTGAAGGAAACGTTAACCCTCATTTGCTCTGCTACAGCGAGCTGCCTAGGGATTCATTCACTGCCTCACACTCACAAATATCTGCACGATCACTTCATTTCACATGACCAAATGTCCCTGAGTCCTGGGAGGACGTCAGGACCTAAACATCGGGAGAGGACCGGATCCCTGCCTTACATCCCCTCCTGCTGATGTCAGTTCTGAAACAGCTGCTGACACCAGCGGGGAAGGGTGAGCCATTCGAGCTGTAAAACATTCCCAAATTATTGGGAATAGGTGCCGCCTGGCCTTACCCGACCTGTAAGATGCTCTGCTTGCTGGGACTTTGCAAAATTAATTTGCTTCCCATCCAAAATCCTTGTGGTTTTTCATTTTAGATTTAATATTCTGGCTGATACAGCTTGGTTTTGCAGCTGCTTCTGTGCTGCATGTAAAGTTCTGACCAGATCACATCCAGGCAATATATCACTTGGAATTAAGTGTAAATAGAGGAAAAAATGGATCTATGTTCCCCTCCTTCCTTTCCCAGTGACTTTGGTAAGAAATGGAAGTAAAGGAGGGCAAAAAAGAACGCTCTGGAAGAATGTGGTAATGACGCTGCAGCAGTGCCGTCCGGCTTTTAACGGCGTTAGACTAAACCAGCATCTACTCAGCACCAGGCTCGGCCGCTCCCAAGCACCATTCCCACACCAAAGCAGCCGCCCCTTCCTTTTCTGCTCTCACTGTTGCTCCAGAGGAGCAGTGAGCAGGCACTGAACAGGGATGTTATCCACCAGCAGCCCTGGCAGCGCTCGCGCGGGTGAGCAGAGCCGGTGCCGCTTTCCCAGCAAATTATGAAAGTGTTCATTGATTCATTTCAGAAAGGAGAACGTTTACATGACACGCTCATTTAAAGTTTCTGGAGACACCTCTAGCATTCAAGGGTATGTTTCAAATTGCATGGGAAGCCAAGTAAAATTAGGCAATTCCTGTGAGCAGGAAGGTACAAAAAAAAAATCCTCGATCAGGCTGAATACATTTTTTTGTTCTTAAATACAAGGGGGAAAATCTGCCTCTAATTTGCACAAAAAATAGGGAACCTAAAATAGCAGTGGTGTCTGTATGGCAGGAGAAGGTTATCGGCCATATAGCGAGGCACAGATCCAGCAAGTAGATCCATGCATGGAGCTGGAACTCATAGCTGTCCTGGTCAAATGAATGGGATTAGACATGGGTGAATATTTTTCTTTTATGGACAGATCTTCCCCTTTTCCAGGAGCTGATTTTTGGAGCCGATTTGTTCTTGGATGGACACCGGCAGCAGGGAGATGTGGAGTGGGAGCAGGCATCTTCCAAGTGTTCTTTGGCTGTGGACATCAGCCAGCCCAGCCTGGATGATTTCTGTTTTTATTTTCAGGTGGAAGCTCCAGCTCTTCCCCAGTGACATCCAGTGGTGGGACGCCCTCTCCTCTCAACCCCCTGCTTTCTCCATCGTGCTCACCTCCCACGTTTCACTTGTCACCGAGCAACATTGGCGTGTCATGCCCCGAGACCTACCTACACAACCTCAACCTCCCCCTCTACTACAAGATCTGTCCTACGAGCTTCTTGAGACAACAGTCTCTCATCTTTCCAAGCCATGAAAAACTGGGAGGTGCCAACCCACACCTTTTACCCCACTTCGTGGTGGATATGCCAAAACTATCTTCCGTTGGCATAACCAACCTGAAAAACGCTAAAGGTGAAGACTTAAACGGGCAAAGTCTACAAGGACCCAGTTCTGCTACTCAAATGCTGTGTGGATTACATGCATCTGGAAACATTTTCCCATCAAGTCCCATTGCTCGGGAAGCACTTAATTGTTCTTTACATCCTCCATATGGCTTGTACGGTTATAACTTCGCTGTGCCATCCAGACTGATGAATGCAGCAAGCCATTTCAAAGTGAGTGACAGCATTCCAGCTTCTTTGAAAGATGGCAGATGTAATCACTCTAACTGGCACCCTACAATTAACCATTGCCTTTAGTGGAATCATATAATACTTCTAAGCATTGATGTGTAAATCAAGCCTTCCCTTCATACCCAAGGGCTTCCTAGTTATTGACTGTGGAACACTGCAGGGGCAGGAGCAGGATGTCTAGATGTTGAACATTCTTTGTGGGTGAACGTGTTGTGTTGTTGGGAAGGTGGAGGATCTGGGAGCGTGGAGGGTCTGAGATCATCCACAACAAGGCGATACCATATTTATGTTGCGGTTGTAGGTTAAGAGCAAACTGTACTGTCACCTTTTTAATATTTGCACTCGAAAATGGGAACGTAGACGTGTACAAATATGTTCTACTGAAACCCTCTATCCAGCTTGCCTTTAGTCAGCACAAAGCCCACATCGGCTTCTGCTCATCCTACTTGAGTTTTTCCACTAATTTCAAAGGGACTGTTTGAGACCTGGAGTCAGCAGAGAAGCCCTATCTGGCCAAGAGCTCAGGCATGTTCTCAAGTTCCCTTGGCTTTAATGGGTCCTAATTAATGACATGGAAGTGCCTTGTTGCTCCAGGACCCAGATGACTGAGTTATCACAGCGGAGACTTAAATTCAAGCATCTGCTGCCAAGGTAAAGAAAGCTGGGATAAAAGACAGATGTGTTCCTACCTTGTGGGGATGAGAAAATGGAGCCTTACGCAAGGGTGCCACAAGAGCCCTGCTGTCCATGCTCCTGCTTCTGGAGGTCTCCAGCAGGGGCAATGCAAAGCAGCACCATTGTTGACAACATGGTGGGAAGGAACAGAGGATGGGTGGTCACACATCTCCTCCATGGCAAGCTGGATCCATGCTGGAGAACCTGGAGGATACATCTTGGAGAGATGTGTGGGGTGAAACACCTCTGGGAGCCCTGCAGGACACTCCTCCCATCCAGCTCTTCCAGCCCTTGGGACACAGAAGACACAGTTGGGATCACATCCACCAGCCTGTGCCCAAGGGCAAAGGTGGGATGCTCCTGGCTTGGTCCTGTGGAGACCGCAGATCCTTTCTGGAGAGTTACAACTCTACAGGCCCGGAAACATGAGCTTTTTGACTCCTTCCAAAAGTCTTGTTTGTTTCATTATAACCTGTGGATACTCTTGTTATTCCTGTAAATAATATTTAGCTCCCAATGGCACAATATAACTTGCAAAATATTGGGGCACAGATTTTATTCTTTATTTGATCGACACTCCTTACCTGAAACCGATTTTATTTCTTGATACAGGACAGAGATTTGAAAATGATGCTTGGCTGGGAGTGGCCGCATTTTGGGATTAAGATGAGAGAATTCCGTGTTTACACATATAACACAGCACTATGTAGGGTCTAAGCACAGGTTTAAGAATCAAAATCAATATCAGAGCTCTGGTTTTAGTTTTATCAGTAACAGCCAACTGATTAAGAACGGAACAAGCGATATCAAAGCTCTTAAAATAACAAAATGCCACACTTTTCATTTCATGAGGATTTGCTGAAAATCAACCAACATTGGTTTCCCTAATTTACCTGCTGTGAGTGCTCACAGAGCCCCCAGCAATACCAGTATGGAATGGTGGGCTGTGCTTGCCTTCCCAAATGGTCTGTGCCACTGTAAAAACAAACAAACCTGCGTTATTGTGCTGTTTCTTGGTAGTTTATCTCATTATTTTTATTAAAAGCAAAGAAACTTTTTTCCATTCGGGAGTCCTTCTTTCCAAGCCATCCCCCATCACCAGCGGTGGCCAAGATCCTGCAGCCAAGTCCTCTGCAGGGCCGGGATGGACTCTGCAAAGTGCTGTAGATCTCTGCTTCCCAGGGTGCATCCTGTGGACTGAGTGACCGAGCACTGGTCCCCACACGTGGTTGTGCTTTTGGGGAGCTGGAAGGCTCCTCCAGATCAGTCACGGATTCGTGGGTGGATGCAATGGGAAACTTCCAATTTTCCAAATATTTGCAGTTGCATAAAATATTCCAGAGTTGCTGGCCATGGGTTGGTTATCCAACAGATCGCTGCCTGCCTTGTTAAAAACATGACTGATAATGATTAGAAGAGATATTTCCAGCACAGGCAATTTCACAGCGATAGATATTTGAGGTCAGATAAATTCCATCTACTACAGCTGGGCAAATGCTCTCTTTGACAGGACCCACCTCACTCCTACCCAGGGCAGGTTTGCAACCAGCACAGGGCCTCCCAGAGTTGCTTGTTTATTCTGTGCCTTTTGGGATGAAACTGCAAGGCTGGGGTGATGTGCTCCAACAGTGAGTGCTCAGGTAATTCCAGTGGAACTGGGTCAGGTTTTGATGTGCCTGGTCCAGTAGAAGCCCATTTTTTGCCACCCTTCCCAACCACATCTGCATGGAAAACAAGGCCAGAGCCTGGTCCCTGCAAGAGATGTGCAACACCAGCACCCATGTCCCTTGGGTGCTGGCACCGAGGCTGCAGTGCTCAGCATGGGCAAGGCAGATGTGCAAATACCAGTTAGCTCCGTACGAGAGCTCAGCACCGGGTGAGACGCTGTCAGATCTGGGTTACTTGAGGTTACTTTCAATTTCCTTTGCCTTTATCTCCTTGTTTATCCTTTCAAATATCACTGTAACAAATAAACAAGATTTTGGTAGTTCTTTACAAAACAGATCAGTGTTTTCAGGCAGTCGGAGGTCTCTGATGCCCACGCTGCCACCTCTGACCTGGCCAAGGCTCCCTGCCCGTCCCAGCATGGGAGTATTTTCCATACCCACCATGGTAATTCAGCTGAGTACTATACTATAACAGAGCAGGTTCTGCTTATATGAGAAAAACTGTGCCCAGAATAGTGGACAACCTGCACACCAGGCTCTACAGGAGCTTTTGAAGCAGCTGCTGGTGGGAGGTGAGGGACAGGATGCCAGAGAGTAAGTCATTATAACAAATCATTTTTCATTAAAGGTGAAACTGGGGGAGTCGGGGTCCATATTTCCAGAGTGACCCCATGCCTGTAGATATACAAATATGTTACACACCACCTTGTACTGGCACTCCCTGCCACTGATATGACTTGAAAACCTGTGGAATTCCAAAGTTCACAGTTTTCAGCCACTATGGGTGAACACAAACCGAAACCCAGCATTGCAGGGCTGTTTTTAAATGGAACAGGGAGAAAATAATCAAAAGGTTTTTTTAAAGTTAAACTTGCTGACCAATCTTAGCTTTTAGTCATTTGACCTTTCCCAAGAGGAGTCTGGAGTTACTTGGAAATACCTGATCACATTTATAGGACTCAGAAGATAAAACTGGCGAGTTTTATCTGGGCACCACCGTACAGAACACGGGGACATGGGATGGGCTCCATGCTCAGAAACCAGCATTCGAAAACCAAGGAGACAACCCCCCCCCAGTGATAATGTTTTTAATCAAAGTGCAGTTTGCTATCCAATTTCACCCAAATTTAATACATCTCTTGGAGAAGCCAAACGAGTAGGGGAACGTCGGATGTAGCTCTTTCTGATCGAAGTGCCTTGGTTTACATTTGATCTTCTGAGGTCTGGCCTGTAATTAGATGATAATTTGTATCACAATTACGCAAAACAAATGAGGATTGGATAGCAAGATAGACCAGAACAAATAAGCACCCTGAACATTTGAAATACATCCAGTATTGAAATGATGTACATGTGTGGCTGGGCCAGCAGGACATGCTGTTCCAATAAAGCAGCAGAAAGGGAAAAGGCTGGTATCGGGTCCTACAAAAGTTTCAAATGCTCATGTTTACAAATTTGTATTGCACATTAATGTGTAAACACACACTATTGGAAACAGATGACTCCGAATTACTACGTGTTCCTTCCTCCGAGCTTTGTGTGTCTGTCTCCTAGAATACACAAAATACATAGCGACGCTTTTAAAACATGGCTTAGAGAGCTAAATGAGAGGAGCAGCATCTGAACACATCCTTTTAAAGCTACCAGTGTCACGGCAGCTCTCCCAACTCCTGGAGGTACCTCGGGTACCGGCTGCAGGGGGATGTGACCCCCGGCTCCTCCCGGTGCCGTGTTACGAGCACTCAGTGGCTGGAGGCGGGCTTTGCGGTGCTGCGAGCGATGCCTCATTCTTTGGTGTTTACACACTGAATGCATTTCATCATGTTCTTTACTGCCGGGTCACTTGGAGGCACTGGAGCCACGGCAGCAGCCCCATCCACAACCCCACTGACTCAGCAGCCTCTGCTCTGCCAATGCTGCAGCCATGGAGTGCTGGAAAAAAACAGAGTTTAAAATGTAAAGAGTTATTTTTTATAAAGTAATTTTGAGAGGCAAACAAAAGAACACCTTATTGCAATCCAGGTAAAAAGCTTGTGACCCGTTGATCACCTTTCTTCTATCCCATTGATCAAATTTTAGGATGCAAACTCCAGGTACCTCTTTCTGTGCTCAGCTGTGTCTGTGCAAACCACAGCCTCCCGGCCCCTGTGGAGTTAAAGCCGGTGTCGGACAGCCTGGGCGCAGCAATTGAGGCTGTTGGGAATTAAACTGGCTGCAAGGGCTTTTGCAGATGTTGGGTAATGTACTGCAAGCTGTTCAGGCTTAACAGAGCTCCCCTCTCACTGAGCCCGTGTCATTCTGAATTGTGTAGTTATTTATAAACCCTCTTCTCCTCTGTGTCCCTTTGGTGACATTCACAAGAAGGACCTACCGTCTACTTCCATTCATCAAACAATTTCCTCCCAGATTTCTTGTCCTAAAGCATCAAGTTTTAAGTTTATTGTAGCAATTATGTACAAGAAGCAGTCCAGGTTTTGTGAAGGACTCCTCGAGCTTGTAAATCAAATGACACGAACCGGTAAGTAAAATTCAAGACCTTTCTGGAGAGGAAAACACCAGCGATAAGGAAGAACCCCAAGGAAAAGTAATATTTGCTGTCTAAGGAGGCAGATCCTGAGCAGAACCAGGGATAGGGCAGGGGCCCAGTATGTTTTCTAGCTCTGTGAATTCTGAAGATATATTAGATGCACTACAGAGATATTTTCAGATATTTTCTCTGATTTCAAAAGCCTTTCTCATTTCAGGCTTTGAGACATTGGCTTTTGGGAGAAATTCACTTTTATCCTTCTTGATGCTGACTCCAGATCTCATCTCTGAGCTGCTCTCAGCTCCAACAATTTCCTCAGGGCCCTGCCCAGCAGCTGGGAGCACTTAGCAGCTCATCCACCCCATCGGGCTCACCTGCCTCAGCCAGCCCTGACAGGTCCATCTGCTTCCAGTCAGACCTGCAAATAAAACAGGGCCTCGACTCCAAAAAGAGAGAAAAGAGTAATGGACTTTCATGGTTACTTGGAGTTACCCTTGCTGTTACTCAAGTGATGCTCTGGGCATGGATGCTACCTTCTATCAGAGTGAGATGCTGTATCCCTTCACCATGGAGCTGCAGCCTGAAACCAGCAGAAACACCTCTTTTTTTTGGTATTCAGGTTTGGGAAAAGATGCTCACGGCTGTGGCTCTCAGCAGAAGATCTGAAATACACAACATTTAATCCCAGTCAGCATTGCTGGGGTAAGGGCCATGGTGTCTGTTTGTGCAGTCGAATGCTGCCCTGGTTTTAACCATTACCTTCCATCATACATTACTGAAGGTCTTGGAGATTCTGCTTTTGATGGGGTGCTAAAGACCTTTATAGGAAAGGCAATTTGGTAAATTTTTTGGGTGGGATGGTGTTTCACAGGTGTCTTCAATACCAGGGCAAGATGGAGCAAAGCAGGAGGCTGGTCTGGTTTATCCTCACTGGCACCACAATGCCCTCCATGCAAACTATCACTTTAAACTTAAAAAGAGTATAAATACAGAGCAACATTTCAAGCTGTAAACTACTCATAATGCAGTATACAAAGAATTAATATCAGGTGATGGAGGGAAGGCTGGCAGCTCAGAAAGCTCCTGCAGGGCTGCTCAAAGGCAGGTTGGATGAGGCTTTGAGCATCCTGATCCAGTGGGAGGTGTCCCTGCCCATGGCACGGGGTGGAACTGGATGGGCTTTGAGGTTCTTTCCATCCTATGATTCTACAATCCTATTATTCCATTTTTCTTCCATGGAGTAAAACCCCTCCTCACTATCCATCTGCCCTGTGCAGGTTCAGCACATCTCTATTTACCAACACCACTTTTAGCTTCAACCCTTTGCTGAATTCTTCTTTTATCTTCATTAAAAATCTTACTGTAAAATTAATTGAAGTTGATAAACTATTTCCTGTGTCGTATTTTTTCTAACATTATCAATATTGCTAATAAAAACATAGATTGAAACAATATGTTGTAATGTCCAAGATATAAGCCAGAATCTGCTGCAGATCAAATAAATATGAATTCAGCCTTTGGCTTTCATAAAAGCAGGATAATATCTCTATCTGGGCTGTTGTAACAGATAACATCAGCCCCCTTTTGCTTCACTTCTCAGTACTACCAGAATTTAAGAATTCGGACTGGTAGGAGAAATATAACTCTGTTTCCTGGAGATTTTCGAGATTAAACCAAATCAAAGTAAAGCACAGCTCCAAACTTCTTTTGCAATTGAGACAAAACCCAGCATTTCAAAAGCAATCATGTTTTGGAAGTGCTGACACTTGCCATGTTGGACCTTGGAATTGAAAATGCGCAGCTCTTGAGGTAAGGGATAACAAGGAGAGGACAGGGAAGAACTCCTCTGGGTCTGGCCAGATCCAGGTGCTTTATCCATGCTGCCATTCCTCCTTCCCAAGTCAATGTCACTGCTTTGTGAGATGTTTTTTGGTCAAATGAGTCTGGGCAGTGTTTGAGAGCTCTCTGTGCCAGTGTGGATCTCCCCCCTTTGACCGTCTCCTCTCACCACTTTGAAGACCCTATGGAGAGTCAGGATTTCCTCAACCCAATGTGTATGAATAGGGTCCACCTGACAACACATCCCATTAACTGCTGACTAGAGGAGTGTGGTTGCCAGTTCTGGGTGCTGAGACAGGACAGCACCCTTCTCCTAACCAGAGCTTCCCAAATGACCAGAAGTTCAATTATTTTTAAATTGTTTTTCAGTATCATTCATGCAGCTGCAGTTGTGGGCCATAAAAAGGAGGAATTTCACTGGGTAGATCTCCTGGACACAGAACAGAGCAGAAGATGGAAATGAGATCCAGTCCTGCTCAAGCTGGAATTTTTCAGAGACAATGGTGGGTACCTCTGCAAGCCATCATCTACCAGGCTCACGGGGCAGGGATGTCCCACATCCACCAATGGCTCCCATCATCCTGGGTTGGGTCCACGTGTTAATGGGAAAATTGTCTCCCAAACTTGGAGGCTTTTGGGTGTCCTCGGGGATGTGTCCCTCACCAGGTGTGGAGGTGGCAAGGACAGCGTCAGTGTCCCCACAGCCCTCCCCACTGATTTCCCTTGCAGCAGGTGAAAACACAGCTGAGTGATTTTCAGATAATTTGTCAATTTAAAAAGGATTAATCAAACATCCCTGGGGTAGGGGAAAGCATTTTGAGCAGTTTATTTGCAGTAATTGGGCTTGGTCAGTTTTGATCTCGACGTTTCTGCCCTGACAGCCATGCTCCCCCCAGCTCTCCCCGCCCCGGGCTTTAATTCTTCTTCTTTTTTTTTTTCTTAAAATAGGACACACCTGTGAGGAAGGCAAGTTTCTTCAAGACATTCCTGATCTGGAGCATATTAAACTGATATTTTTGTTTTGTATTTTTGATGATTTGCTCCAGTGATAACATAATAGCATGATATTTTGCCTGGGACTGATTAAAAAGTTTCTTTTGATCAGAGCAGCAGATTGAAACAGTTGTTTATTACTGGGCAAAGCTTTGAGAAAAAGAAGGGAAAAATAGAAAAAGCACAAACCAGTAAGGGCTCTGGGTGCCTTTTGGGTCTGCTTTTCACCAGGTGTATTTCCTTCACTTTGGGGAAACTCTCCATTCCAGTCGGAGTCGGGGTGTGGGAAGTGAGCAAAGGGTGATCCATCACACTGATGGACAATGGCTGAAAACCCAGGGATTGGCTGTTAAAACTGCACGTGTGCTGAATAAAACTCATTTCTGCCTTGCAGGACACACCAGATAATAACTGCAATGAATTTCTGTAACCAAATTTAATGCTTCCTAGAAAAGTTGTCCTCTTAGGCCATATCAGTCACCGCACGTTTCAAAGCTACCTAAGACTTAAGTTAAAAAAAACCAACATATTTTTTTGCTTTATATAGCAAAAGCAGCATCATATTTTTACAAAGCTACAACATCTGAATGTAAACGTGTTATTTTGGTTGACCTCCATTTCCTATAACAGCTTTCAAGACTATAGATTTTAATTATGTGAGTATTTTTAATAAAATCCCCTATTTAACTGCTGGCAAGGCTGCAAGGGAAAAACCAATCATATCTGGCTCGGTCTCTTTGACAGAATAATTCTTCAAGTTGCATTTGCCACATTCACGCAGCTGCGACCAATAACCCCACTGTCTTTATTATTCTCCTACGATATGAAATTAAAATGAACTGGAAATGTTTACTCTGCAAAGGGCGTGCAACACATTAAACAGATAACGCAAGCTAAGGTTTTCCTTGAACCAGGGGGTTTCTCCTCCTGCAGAGCCATGGTCTGTAACCCAATCCCCCCCTTTCCGAGGCAGCGGAGATTGCTGCTCCGCCGAAAGCCTCAGACACTTAACAATATCTTCATTAAAGAGGAATTACTTCCATCTTGCCGTCCCCAGGTGCTACTGAAAGCAGAGCTTTGTTTCGTGTGGCCAGTTTCAATTCCTGTGTTTGCTTCAATAGATTCCTTGGCTTCACGGGATATTTGGAGATAAACCTATTCGGGGTCTTCTTTGCTTCCCCTTGGCTTTTCCCCACAGCGCGTTTACAGGCTGCGTCTTAGTCCCTCGGTCACACCTTTGGAATTCTTAATTGCTCTCAAAAAGACAAGACCCACCGCATTTCATCATCTCAACCCAACCTATTTTTTTTGCTTGTTTTCACCGATTGATAAATGGAGCTCAATCACATTCTTTGGGGTTGTTAATCCTGAAGGGCTCCATTCGCACCGCCTGCACCTGCCCCGTGTTCTCCGTGCCAGGGGACACCCCTGCCCCGCAGACACGCGCCGCGCACGCCGGGAAACGCGGGGGCTGCGCGCAGGGGACGCGCTCACAGGTGTCCACAAACCTATCTTCAGGAGACGGAGAGCCTCGGGGCGCAGCCGGGGGGAGCGAGGGAGGCAGAGCTGCCATCTGGAAATCTGTTTCACGTGTCCCTCCGTGTGCCCGTGGCGCAGTCTGAGCACCGTGTCCGTGCATCAGAAGTGTTAAGAAGTGACACAGACTTAATCCGAGCGAGATTCCAAGGCACCCAACAGAACTGATGTGGCTTTTACCCCTCGACACCACCGCTACTGCCACGTCTGCGTGGTGGATCCCCATCCTTGCTGCCCCTCTCCTCCTCTCCCACACATCGAGTGCTGTTCTCCCCATTTCCAGTGCTCTGGGGCTGGAGGTCACAGCACTCAGAGGGTCCCTGCAGGTTGCAGTGAGTCACCTCAGCCCCCCCAAACCCTTACTGATGAAGAAACCCTTTTCTCATGGATGCACATGGTTTCTGCACCCAGCCTCCCTCCCGGGGCTTCAGCAGCATCCTCTGGTGACACGCTCTGTGCTCAGATGCAGGTCCTGTGCTCCAAGAGATTAAAGTTATGATGTAAAAAGCACTTTAGTGTCCTTGGTAGCATTTTGTTTCACTCACGATGCACTGAGTGCTGTTTCCCTGAGATGATGGAAATTAATTCAGCATCTTCCCAAGGACCAGGTCAGCTCTGCGGGTCAGTTGGGTTTTTGCAGTAGTGTTAGTGCTTTTTTAAGAGTCTTGCCAACAGCTAAACCCATCAACCATTTCATTAACTGGCTAATATTTATTATCTGCCAATTTAGAGCACTTTTGTTTCCAGCTCTGTGCCCTCTTCCCTCCCTCCCAACATCCCAACCCCACAGTACTAACAAACCTCTGCTGAAATAGTGGGAACAATTTATTAAGATGCTGTTTTGCACCGGTGGTATTGAAAGGCAATCACTCACAGTTACAGCAATAACCCATAAAATGGATTTGTCTGTTCAGGGTTAAAGCACAAGGAAGTTTTCTTTGGTTTTGAAATGCATTCTGGAAGTTAAAGTTCATTGATTTTGTCTTACAGCATTGATTTTCCATAAAGGAGTTTTACCTTCTGTGACACAGAAACCCAGAGATTAATACTTCTCTGATTTACATGTGTTACCACCATGGATTTTGAGGCGTTTTGCAAGAAAAATAGTAGTCTTGAATAGCCATCAAGGTGAGAGCAAGGACTGCGGGAAGCAGTCGGGGCCAGCTCATCCCTTACCCCCCTCTGCTCCCAGCCCTCTCGTGGGCAATCTTAGTTTAAAAATTCTATCAGGAAAAATAGCGCCCAAAGGACAAACCAGAGAAAGCTGGAGGAGCAGAGCAGCTTCCTTGCCTCATCGCTCCATGTGGAGGCTGGGAGAGGCCCTCGAGCTGCCAGGGCACCTTCGTGAGGAGGGAGAAAATCTGGAATTGAGATTTAGGGAGGAATTTTGCCCCCTCCCGGGCAGAGCAGGGGCCGCCTCTGCCCGCAGCCCTCGGTGAGAGCCCCTGCTCGGCCGGGCGCTGCCATCTGGCCCCTTTGTTTTTCCAGTAACCTGTAGACAGCACCAGTATCTCACGATGGGACGCGGGTCAGCACGGGCCATTTGCCTTCTTTTTTTCGTTTTGTTTTTTCAATCTCACTTTGTATTTTGCTTTGCTGCCAGTGCAAACCCAGGAGCTCCTCCGGGAAACCTCACTCTGCCTCCTGTCCTTTTTGTATCCTTTTGGCTTTGCTTTGAAGCGTTTTGATGCCAAAGGACTGTAGCAGAAGGCAGAAGCAGGCTCTGCTTCCTCCCCATCTTTCCATGCTTTTTTCTCATCTCACTTGCAAGTGTGGACAGAAAAGAGCCCCCGTGGGCCAAGGTGACGTCCCACCTCGCAAGGGTCACCCCACAGCTGCTCCTGGGCTGCACGTGGTCAGCACTGCCCAAAATCAAGCCCAGGAGGAGCAGAACTGAGATAAAACACAGTGCTATGGGCATTTCCTTAGATGTGGAAGTACAAATCACCTGGAGTGAGTCTGGAAAAAGCTCTGCCTGGGTTTCTGCCAGGGTGGGTGAAGCAAACTTGTGCAGGGCACAGCTGATGGTTTGTGTTTCCAACCTGGTCAGGATATAGCCAAAAGCTGATAACTTTAATAGAATCGTACAGGACTGAAGCAATAAGGGTGGTTTTTAGTGATCTCAGCTCTTCGTTTCTTCCTGCAGTTGGAGATGGAAGTGGCAATTCAGTGTTCTCCATTCAGAGGTGTTTTGTCATGGAGAGGAGTGATGGATCAGCACCATTGGTGCTCTGAGCCTTTTATTTGCTGCCCATTGTGCTCTGCCCCATCTCACTGTGCCCGTGGCAGAGAGGAAGAGCCGACTGCATTGCCCCTGGGCTCTGCTCTGCCAGCCAGCGAGCTCCTCCCTCACAGGTGGCATCACACAACAGATTCATCTCCACCCCCCAATGCAGACCAAGCTGAGACCTGTGCCACCACAAAGTCCTTCTGCTGGGGGTGATAGATTTAGAGCACAGATCCTAAAGCACAAAATAGTCACATCCCACCAGACACCAACTCCTTCACAGTACTCTTCCTAAATTATTTTTAAGTTCAGCAGTGATCTAGATCAAATGATTTTCTCTGCCCAAATAATCAAAATATAACGATAATCAGCAGTAGCTCTTACTGCATATAAAGTTGCTGTTTCATGACACTTCATAATATTTCAGTTTTTAATGCCCCAAATTAGTAAAACTTGGACTGGTGTGAGTTATTCATTTCATGTTAATTTCTTGACTGATCCTTGCTGCTGACAGCAGGACGGTTCCAAAGACAGTGGCTTCCACTAACCATTAATCCACCGATTAATCTGTTTTGGGGAGCTCTTCTGTCCTTTTCACTGCAGCAAATAGGCACCATCCTGGCTGTAATACACCTGTGAATTGTATTCCTGGGGGATTTCTGCTACTCTGGAAGAGCCAGGAGGGTGTCCACAGTATCCATGTCCTTTCGGCACTGTAAATTGCAGTTGGAGGAGAAACCAAGGCCAGCTGAGCCCCTGAGCTGCCAGAGACCCAGCCCACACCAGGCACAACCCAATATCCCCTGTGCTGGTCAATAAGCAAATTTCCCAGCTGATTGCAAATCATCTGCTGGAACTGAGGAACCCTGCTGGCTGCTACCCCACGCTGACTTCAGGAATGGGAATGCACATCAACTTCCCTTGAATATTTCAAAGCATTAGGAAGCATCACTGATTATTCCTCCAGAGCGACCCAACCACCCACATTCTGGGTAGCACCTGCAGAACAAAAAATGATATTTAAAGGAGCACATTGTAATTTTGTGGTGTTTTTTTTTCCCAGCCTGTTCTAAGCAAAGTGTAGTTTAATATGCACCCTCTGAATTGTGGCATAAATCTCAACAGCGAGGGGGGGAAGCGCACTGCAGCGCGAGCTGTCAGCAGCTCCGTACGATCTGACAGGGTCCTGCAAATGCTTCCCCCATCCTGACCCCACCTGTCAATCAGCTTTTGGGGCAGAAGCCCCTTCCCACCCTCCTCTCATCTCCTTGGTGTGGAGCAACATCCAGCTACAATTTTGCCTGGCTGTCATTTACCATTATTCTGGGAGGAAGGAGCCGGGGAGGCACTCTTCACCCCGAAGGTGCAGGCAGAGCAGAATTTGAGATGATGGGTGGGGATTTCCACCAGCACAAATGGGAATAAGATTCGGAGCTTTCCAGGCTGTACCAAAAATAGAGGGCCAATTTCAATCTCAATTACGGCTTGGTAACCTCAGAGTATAATTCAGAAGTCAGCTTCTAATATTTCAATTCAGGATAAAGAATAATATTCCACTTCCTCCTCCGCACCCCAAGCGATTTTCATTTCATAGGGGCTAATCTTGACCCGACCATGTGTTTTGGTGAGATGCTAAACGATGTGAGTGTGCTAAATAAATATGTAAAGAAGTTATGGAGAAACCCGTGTTAAGACAGCAGAGGAGTCACCTTAATAAGATGGCTCCTTGCAGCAAACTATTCCATTTATCAGAGTAAAATGTGATAAGTTATTTATTCCATGCCTGCTGCACTCAGGACAGCAGGAACCCATTGGAGCACACAGGCTTTCAGGTTTACAACTCCTGCCAACACCAACACACGCAGCAAGGGTCTCACTGAAGTCTCCCATCAGCTCTCAGGGGCTGTGCCAGTGGTGCCCGTGCTGCTGTGGGCCTGGGGAAGTCTCTCCTCACTGTAGTCAGCATTTATAGAACCCACCAGCAAAACTGGTAGCGATGGTTTTATCTCCCTCACACAGACATCAGGGTCCTAGAACAGCAAATAATTGGTATTTTTGTATGTAAGCACCAGTGGGGCTGTAAGTGCTTTGCTGGAGCCAAGCTTTTGGGAAGCTGTCCAGGCTGTTCCCAGTGGCCAGAGCTCTTTGGCTTCATGGAAACCACAAACACTGAGCTTTGCTGAACAACTCTGTTTAACCTGCATGGACAGACCGTGAAGATCAATGGTGCTGCTGGGGTTTACAAGGAGATACCTGTGAGAGCAGTACCCTCATCGCTGGGGTAGGAGCTGACCCATGGAAACCTTGGGAAGGCATTAGGGAGAGGAGTGAAAGGTTAAAAGTCTACTTTGCTTCTCTGCAAACTCCCACCCCAGAGGGCTGTCACCCCTAAAGACTGAGCACAACACCAGGATACAGCTTGAAACATCCCACCACAGCCCCTCCACCTCACTGTGCTCCCACCCTGCAACAAGCAGGGCATCTTGTGGGTGATGATGGAGTTCCCTTGCGTATGATCAGGGCCTTTTTGTGCTCACCATTATGATCCCATGCTTTCCAAATGATGCCTTTCAGCTGTGAATGTCCATTGCTCTGGCAGCCTTTTGGAAGTCTGTTACCATGAAGCTCCAACCATCGCCTTGTGGAGAACTGCAAAAAGAAGCCCATATTTATTATTTATTTTGGAAAATACCCATTTACTTAGACACACAGTCAATATTATTGTTCTAATAATAAATTGCTTTGAGAATAAATATTTTAAAAAGACTGCCTGAAGAATATTTTTTATTTTAGAAGACAAGTCTTAAACTTCTCTCATTCTGAAGACAAAGGAAATTTGCTTTATTATTTAAATTAACTTTGTCATTTAGAAACATATCATATTTCTCACTCACACAGTTCATCTGTGAGCACTTCTACGCAATACTTTGTATTTAAATGGACAAACGTGAATGTAGAGATTGATCTCTTGAGAGGGAAGAGGGGGATGCTGGAGGTACAATTTAGGGATGAGCTCTTCTAACAACAAAATGTTGACTCTCCAGTCCCTTTTCAG
Organism: Dromococcyx pavoninus; assembly: GCA_033558185.1. Classification (NCBI taxonomy): domain Eukaryota; kingdom Metazoa; phylum Chordata; class Aves; order Cuculiformes; family Neomorphidae; genus Dromococcyx; species Dromococcyx pavoninus. The sequence continues at coordinate 62,400 of JAUMJL010000885.1, forward strand.
GCCACCACTGGAGACTGTTGGGCTACAAAGGCTCCTTTGGGGTTTCTGCCAGCCCATAGACCTTCCTGCAGCTTTGGCTCATCCCTCCAAGAGAAAGGGATGGCACACGAAGAGGTGCCCCTTCCCTGCGCCGCAGGCTTTTCCCCCTTTGCTGCAGGAACTATTTCTTTGTTATTTAATCATCTGTAATTATCTCCTGGGGTAAATTCTGTTGGTGCATCAATTTTCAAACACAACAGTCATTTTTATCAGTCATGTTTATTTAATTTTAGCTGATTAGCACAGAACCTAACAAGTGGCTTAGACTAACAGTGTGTCACTGCCCAAGTATTTTGTAGGTAACAAGAAGACATGGAATAGTGCACATGTTGCTTTGTCTGCATTAATCTATTTACATTGTAATTCTTCAACTGTTTTTAATGGCAGGTTCAGCTGGAAGCCATTAGTTGTCTAAATTAAAGCCACATTTCTCACTTTGTGCACTGGGAAGGTTTTTAGCTGTTGTCTTTTCCTTGCTTTTTGTTTTCCAAATCAAGACGGATACCACTTGAAAAAGCATGAAATCTCATTGAGGGGATTGGTCCGGGTGTTTGGAGCTGGATTCCCACGTATTTGTCCCGAAGCCACATACTTGGACGGGCCATGGAATGGTGTGTTTGAAGTTGATCTCTGCAGCAGGGCTGTCAGTGCAGCCTTGTCTGGGGCTGCGCAGGAGTCGACCCCGGCAGCTGGGCTACAGAGAGAAACTTCCAGGCAGCTCTGAAAGGAGGAGTTCAGGAAAAGAAGGAGGGCAGAAAGCTCTGCTGACACAGCACGGGGCTTTCTGGGTAGATCATGGGCAGTAGCCACTTGTTTCTAAATTAATTAAATCAACAAAAGTTTGTGTTATGCACAATGTAATTTATACATAATGTCAGACCAGAGTGTCAGTGCACGTTGGACATCAACCTCTGTTTTTTGGCTCTTTACAGGACAAAAATGTTGCATTCACAAAGCCATCATAAAACACTTGGAATCCTTCTGGCCTTTCTCCAGCACTTGCACCTGAGTAGCACAACAGTGCTCTCCCCATCTCCTCTCCCTGGATGAGAATATTCCAGGTCTGGCCTGAACACCACATTCTTCTCACAACAGCTCACAACAAGATGCACCAAGACTGACAAGAGATCTTCAGCTCAGCTGTGGAGACGGTGCAGAAGGCACCCACAGCTGAGGGATATTGCAGTTGAAAGTCTCCCATGAGGTTTGGACACTGCATGCAAGGTGAGGATGGATCACTTCCCATCCCAGCATCTCTGCTGGGAATTATATCTCAGTACAAGGTCCATATTCATTCACAGTGGCAATGGTGCTGCACCTTCTTCCTGCAAAACTCCAGAGGTTTAGATGAGCTTTGACATGGGAGCCTTCCAGCTGACTTCAGTCCAACCTACATGAAGACCAGGCTACTTGGAATAGAGACATATTCCTGCCATTCCTGGGAATGCCCAAGGTGACCTTCAGCCAGAACTGCATCCTCCTGATGGCACAGCCATGGTCTCTCTCAGTATCAAGCGAGACATGTTGGCTTTATCCTTTCCCACAGTGTTGGTGCTGCAAGCTGACATCTATCTTGAGGGAAGGGATGATTTTAACTCTGAAAAATACTAATAATGGTAGGCAAGCTTCCAGACGTTGGGGGAAAGGTGGGGTGAGTAGATGAAGACATGGGTGAGGACACAGCACCAGCTGAGAGCTCCTCTTTACCTGCAACAAATGCACAGATCCACCTCTGACAGTACTGCCTGGTGTGCACAAGTCATTCTCACTGCAGAACCCCTGAGAATTGTTCCTTTAAAAGCACTATTTTTTCTTAAAAATAAAGAAAACCCTCTCTGCATTTATGAAGGGAAGCAAGGGAACCAAAGCCCCACTGTGCCCTAGATCAGCTTCAGAAGATCCCATAAGGTGTTACCCAGGGCATCAGGCTGGGAATGTGGACATGGGTGAAGGAACTCCTGGGAAAAGCAAGGTTTTGAATCCCAGTCTCCCATGCCAGCACCTGCCAGGGCTGTTGGACAGGTTTCAGTACCGGCATCATTGAACTCAACACGTTTTCTTTTCATTTCAGCAATAAAAGCCAACATAACTCACACGTGGTAAAGTCCAAACTGAGTCTCCACTTCAGTCAATATCCAAACCAGATAAATCAAGCCTTTGCACAGATTTACTCCTGAAGAAGCGCTTATCTGGTCGCCCAACAAAACAGGGTGAAAGGAAGGCAGGCTAACATCCTGTTTGCTCCTCTTCCTCTCCCCTCTCTCCACTCAGCAGCCCCAATCAAGAGGTTTCTGCCTCCATCGGTTTGTCACAACCTGAAAGCCCCTCAAATATTTGTGTGTATTCAATTATCCTATCTGTGCATCTGTACCTCATTACATGCTCCGGCTGAGCGGCACACGGAGTCGGGTTGCGCTGAGCCAAAGGTCAGAGGAACCTCCAGCCTGCATTTTGCCATCGGTTGATTATTCAAATAACAAACAACCATCCAGAAGACCGAGGGCTTCTCTGGGGCTACAGAGCCCTATCACTGTAACAAAAGAGAAGAAGGTAGCTAATTCCTCTTTGCTGCCCACTGCCTTGAAAATCTGAGAAATAATAAAGCAAATAGATGGTATTTCTTACAGCTTGGTGCATCGATGCGGAGCTAGTCCTCGGCTGTAGCCTCCTTGCTCTGCCGTGTCTTGCTTTTAATATACTGCCTAGCATTAATCAAGCAGTTTAGAAGCATCCTGTATCAGTCCTGCAAAAGAGAGCTTCAGTGATTTACTGTCAGATTCTTTCAGCTCCTGTTAGGCTCCTGTTTGTCTTTCATGTGGGTAGCAGGGGTCAGCAGTGACAGGAGATGCGTGCCTTCCCTCGGTCTCACATTTGCTGCTGTCATTCTGCTCCTGCCCTGGTCCCCACGGAGCCGCAGGATGTGTTCATGCTCACAGCCCAAGATGCTAATTGATTTTAGGGAGCCAATTCATCAGTTAAATTTAGTAGATCACCCACCAGGTTTGCTGTTCACTGTCAAAGGTAATTCAATTAAACCTTAAGTGTGACTAAACCATTCGATGTTAAATATGTTCAACAGCTGTGTTGCTGTATCTTCTCCATCCTATTGTGTCTGTGAACCAGCCCCGGTGTAATATGTAACCCAGCCATCTACCTTGGCTGATTAATGTACACACAGTGCTGCCACAGTGCCAAGAATTCAGGCCAAATGCCTTCTTCAGTACACAACGACAAGCAAATGTCTGAATGTGATTGCTTCAGCAAGAGCAAAACCTCCAACGTGTTGAAAGGCAGCGGTGGCTGCAGTGGTTGAATTAACTCCAAGTATCTGTAGGTATTTGGGGTTTTTTTCATAGCTTTCAAAATAATCAAATTTGGATTTTTAAATCTGTTGATAATTTGAGATCTCCTCATTCCTACTGGTAAATATCTACTTTCCCCAGAGCCCTCGAAGTCCATATAAAAGCCATCCAATAAGACTTTATCCCATCACTGGAGCTGTGTGTAAACCAGGCAGACATTGCAGGGCTCCAGTGGAAAGATGTTTCTGTTAAATGCTGGAGGTGAGGGAGCCCAGCTGAGTTCTCCCTGCCTGACAAACCAGGCTTTCACTCCTCTTGTCTCCTGGCTTTAGTCACTCACACGTTTGGTAGTAATTAAATGCATCACTAGAGATCCCATTTTATGCCATGGGGCAGAATGCTATGTCTGCTTAATAGATTAAAGGAAAACATTATCTGAAAAGCACAGGTAAACAAGACACACATCCCTCACCCTTTCAACCCTTGCAGACCAAGGTTTACATCCCACTAGAACACAAATAAATAGGAGATCACACTCTGTCCAGTCACTGCTGGTGGGTTTATATTCACACTGAGGCTATTTTAGAGCCCCACAGACTTGGCCATCGCTGGGATGATGGTTTGGAAGGGTCTGTGAGCAGAGGAGCACAAAAAAAAATCCCCAAATCCCTGCCTGTATAGGAACAAGCATGTATTTACTTACAGTGACTGCTTCAAATTGTTCTGATTAAATTAATTAGGCACTGATGCAGAGCTTGTAACAGCTTCCATTGCACAGGTCCCAGCTCACCAATTCACTCTGAAAGAGTCAAACCCCACACAAACACCGAGATTCCCATGTGGTTGTAGAAAATAAATGAGATCCAGCGACTCCTGTCCTCCTGCACATGTTTTATAGAGCAGGAGGAGGACTGTTTGTGCAGTCTGGTAAGAGCTATCCTGAGAAAACATCCAAGTTTCCCAAACATCACCATAAACCTTTCTGAAGAGCTTGGGAATACCTGGTCTATTTAATACTCTGACCACGGGCTAATTGAAGTTGTAAAACTTCAACAAAAATGTTATATTTGAAGGAGAACCCAGGATATTCTTTATTGGCTGCTTCAACCTCGCTACACAAGCTAACTCATGGCTGGGAATTATTAGTCTGTACTATACAGCGTGGTATTTAACTAGTTGGATGAAAAACAGTGTAATTGTTAAATACAGTAATTAGCTCTAACACACATCAATATTTCTGCTGTCCCTACAAATAGAATTATCTCTGCAGAAGAGGTTGTTAGAAGTGTACATTTTGTATGGAGAGATCAAGTTTTTAAGCAGTCATCAAATACTTACAGCAACGTAACTGGATAAGGAACGACTTTGATATACAGTCACTGCCAGGAATCCTTTTTTTGCTGTTGCTGTTGGATCTCTCCCTTCTTCTGGCATTAATAAATAAAGGCACCTGCTGCACAAATCAGTAGAAATCTGGAAAATCATTATCACTTCAATGCGGAAACGATGCCTGTCACAAAAGAACAAATGGGGTCTGGAGCCTGCATGGGACTTTAAAAAGAGGTTCTGTTTGTCAAATTACTACAGGAAAAGTTGATCTTACTGTTAGGGACTTTATCCACTTCCAGGTCATATCAATTAGTCACAGCAGCCTCTCAGAGACTGGAACTAATTTACAACACTCTGGGCGGGACTGCCTGCTTCTCCTATGAATTTCAAGTCAAATGTTGGGGCTTCTACTGGTGCCTGAAATGGAAAATGAGCAGCAACAGAGCTCTATGGTTCCAACATTAACCTGTTCTGCAGCAAGAGACAAAAAACAAAGTCCCGACTGTGACAAGAACAAAGTGAAATACCTTGTACAGAGACCCCAAGATTATGTTAAACGGGTCTTTGAAAAGAGAAAAGACTCTTAAAAAATGAAATAAATACATTGAGCATCTTAGTGGGAGTTTTAAAATGTTTTACTATCCTTGACAGCTCATTTTGACAGAAATTGATTGCAACAAGGAATCAGATAGTAGGGAAATTAAATTAAGCTGATTATTATCTTGTCAGATAATAATCAGATATTTGTTGATGCAACACATTTACTGGTTTAGACTTAAAAGACTGTTTCAATGATTGTTTCAACTTGAGTTAACACGTGTAGAATATCCTAAGCCCTGTGCACAGGGCATCGCAACAGCAAACCATCTTTTAGATTAGAAATACGTGATACTTTTATTCTCCAAAATCACCCCTGTCCAGATAAGAGCTCACAAGCAGCCTCTCTGCCAGGAGACACTCTGCTTCTGGCGGCTCCTCCCGGCAACCGGCACCACTGGAAGACACTGGAAAGCTTTCCAAAGAGCTGGAAAGAGCCAGGATCCTATGGCCCACTGATTCCCTACCTCAAGCTGTGTGTCACAGCTGATTCAGCATGACTTTCTTAATAAAGAGTAGTAAAGGTCAAGCAAAAGCCTGTTTGACTCACTTACTGCATCTTCGTCCGAGTTAGAAAGGCTCAACTGGCACTTGAAATGAGTTACAGATTGTTCACATCGTTCCTTTCCTTTATTTGAATGGTAATGGGCAGAGCTGCTTCCGATACGAGCAGGGCCAGTGACCCTTCTCGGGATCTCATTGGAAAAATACTGTCTGACAAAAGAGAGAGCACTGACCATTAGTTCAATCCAGGCCTTTGCAGGAGGCGAATGCAATGCTACAGCCAAACAATGGTCAGGGAGAATCCTGAAACCAAAGCAAATACAGCACCAAATATCTACCTGGGCAACACCTCTTAACAGAAAATTTCATTTTCTTATTAAACACATTTTCCATCAGCATGCAGAGTGTTTCTTTCTGTATAAACTAGAATTATCACCACTGGACAAAAAAAACCAACACTACAGTGGAAAAAAAATCACTAAAAATTAAACAGTTTACAACAAGTTTTAAGCACAAAGTTAATCGGTGTCACTCCCAACAGTAGATCCCCAAGGCCCAAAGTAACACCTGAAGAGAGCCAAGAAACATTCTAAAGTGCATATAGTGAAGACTGCGAGGTGTTGGCTCAAATCTGCCGACAGCCCTCTGCAAGGTGTTCCCAGGTTGTATTTTGTGGAGCAGAGCAGCTTCGAGGCAGGGACCAGAGCCCCAACACGTGCGTTTCTGGCCGTGCTTTGATCCTGCCCAGAAACAAGGGGTTCCACAGGACAGTTCCCTAAACCAGCCCGGAGACTCAGAATCCCCTTTGTTTGAAGGGTTCGAAAAAAACGACCTATGCAAAAGCTCCCTCTGCTGTTCCCAAACAACTCTCTCAGTAGCACCCACTTTACCTTCTTATTTCATCTCCATCAAGATTTATTTTCCTGATTATCTTCTCATGGAAAAATATTGGTGACCGGATGCCATCTGCTTTTTATCCACATACTAAGACGCACCAGCAAATCACCACAACAGATCCAAAAGAACTCCTCTGTACAATTTTATTTACCTCTTGCAGTTACATTTACAAATTGTCCCATAGAAGTAAAGCAGTTTTCAAAATGAACTCTACCATAGCTACAAAAATTATTCTCTTTTCTATACATGTCACCAGCTACAGAATTTATTTCTGTACACAATCGCTGATTATATTTAACAAAGTCATTATTTTTTGGCTCTGAGGATCTCCACAAAGGCAACTTGATCATTTTATCACATTGCAATCCAGAAAGTTAAAGTTCTTGTTCGTCCTTCCCTCTCCAGCTCTTTATGGCCTTCGGGTCAGGAATTCAGACGAGTGAAAACTAATGCTACCATTCACAGAAGCTTTAGTAACCAAGGAAAAAAATGCTGAGCAAAACCATCTTACAACATTTCAAGCAATGTTTTACTCCAGATGTGTCTGTTCATAAGCATAAATATTGAAATATTATCCACTAATAAGGTTACATAAAAGCACAAACAACTTATTTAACATGAAATGAACTCCTACAAACACACACAGCAGACCTAGAGCATCACTGGCAACACTGCAGTGAGGAGCCAGAGTTGCTCAGAGAAGAGGAAATGTTTAGACAGCCTGAATGGAGAGAGGATACAAAAGTCAAATAATGCTCCAAGAGTAATTTTCAGCTCTAAACACTTCCAGAAGATTTGAGAAATATATATATGTTAAAAATGTAACTGTTAAAACTTTCTGAATGCCAGCTCTCTCACACAAGTCTCCCTGGGAGAGGGCAGGAGATCCATTCACAGAAGCAGCCAGCACAAAATCCTGGCCCCGTTAAAATACACAGCAATTCTCAGAGTGAAGTCAGCAGGGAAAGAAATCAGTGTTTCAAAGACTTATTTCTCTGCCCAGTCAGCCAGGCCTGCTCACCTCTTTGCAGCACAGTCCTGTGAAGGTAATGTTAATTATGTTAACCCAGCCTTTGCGTTTGATTGGTAATCCTGTTAAAAAATGATACTGAAGTACTGGAAACGATACTGGAGTTTGGAAGGCTGGGATCAGGTCAGAAGCAGAGAACAGGCTGTGCACAGCCAGTAGGATAGTGCAGCTTAATTAACATCTACCTTGCTGCAATCTAATCAGCCTCAGCTCCCTCTATTTTTAAACTCCTCCAAAGCCCCAAAGTTCAAGGCAAGGTTCTCAAAAAATCAATACAGAATTGCTGTCTACACCCTCAAACAGTTTAGGAACGGCCAGGAACAGTCTAAAAGCAGCACCATCTCCAACATTAAAATAAGCTGAAGGTGTCTAATATCAAACACCAAAACCCTCAACAGTTTATGGTACAGCTCCATCAACGAGCAACTGCACAGTAAACTCAGAGCTGGCTTTTAGAGAGCAGTAACTCTTCAATCCTACCCTCAGACATCAAGTAACTGAATATCAAAAACCAGAGTAAGTTCAGCAAGGCACAGGCACACAGACATGCAGTTACTGCAGCTGTGGGTAACCCTGGTTGCATAGATTCACCACTATGGTTTTGTTAAATTGCTCTGAAGGAGCAATGGGGGAAAAAAGGAGTAAATAGTCCCTTTCCTAGAATGCTTCATTAATAATTTGAAAGGGCTGTGTCAAGAGAGCACATTGTTTTTAAACAGGTTCCAGTTTTGCCCACTTACAGGAGGAACACTGAAGATGTGCAGAAGAAAGCTGCATCAAAAAGAACTGTAAACACTGAAAAGGCCACATTTTAAACAAAGCATTTCAGTTTAGGTTGCCAGTGAGAGATACAACTCCACAAAATTTTGGGTCCTTTTGTCTATCTTATTTTCCATACCTTATTTTTGCAGTAGCTTTGAACACTTCAGTAACATCCTACTAAACCTTTACAGTGATTTGAAAAACACATTCAAAACAGAAACTGCTCTGAAATGTTTCATTTTTACATGTTTTCGCTGAAAAATCCTGACTAAAAAAAGCAAAGTACTTTTTTTTTTCTTAAGTATTTCCCCAGTGCTGGAAAACCTGTGTAATTCTGAACACCAGTGAACTGGGAACTAATTCTAAGTCTAGTGCTTCTCACCTTCCCTCACCTCTACAAAGATAAAACAGAAAAAACAAGCTCAAAACATCGTAAAGAGAATTTTAACATCACTGTTTATCACAACACATCACAGGAGTCTCAGCCACAGATCTCTAACAATCTTTACCTCACAACTGCAGCCAGCTTGAAGCTACAAACGCAGCCAGTAGATTCTCTCACTGTGCAGAAACATAAAAGGATTGCTAAACCAAACTACAACAGCTTCTCCACACCTGCAATATTACAAATCACCTTCTTTCATCTGCAGAGAGCAATACTGCACCTTGCAAAACAAAGCAGCTGTTCTTAACCCCACATAACTGCCTTTGACAGAGCTGCCTGCTACTCATCCTCCTCTCACCTGCTGTGTAGCACGGGGGGCAAAGCTGCTCCAAGATAGCGCCCTGGTTAGAGGGGACCCCAGCTCACGGAGGAGGATTGTGGAGATCTGAACCTGAGGAAGAGCACTTCTTTATTTTACACACATGGAAGAACACTGAAGCGTGGAATACGATCACAAGACTTGCCCTTATGTATAGATAAGTGATGAGGTTAGGAGCAGAGAGCAAGAAGGAATGGAAAAAGCAGGCTTCAGTTACTTCACATAAGGCTTCTCAGCTCGCATCTATAAAAACGGACAGCAGGAGCTCCCCACCAATGGGAACCAGACGTTGTGTTGGCAGACCAGAGGTGTGAGCGGCACCACCAGCTACACCCTGGGATACTGAGGAATAAAAGCAAAAGGGAGAAGGTACAGCACCTGACACTAAACAACAAGTAAGCTGCAACAGTCAACAGAACTGAGAAGGAGTTGAAAAAATATTTTATTCCTCCTGTACTAAAGTGATGACAAGGTCCCAGTTATATGAAAACAGTTTTAGTAACATTTTTTAACCAAACCACTAATTTCAGGACAATTATCCTTATCTTTAAAAGATTAAAAAACTCAGACCAAAATCCACTTAGTTGTTTTAACAACGGTATTTTCCATGAAGTGCACACTGTCCACCTTTGTGTGTTCAGAGTTTGGCTGTGTAAGAAAGTTATCTACAACAATCATCTGAACTGAATACATCAGTCCTCCAACCATAAACAGTTCTTATAATTTAAAAATAATCACTTGATAATTTAAATATAGATCAATGACTCTCTGCTTTTAGCTAGTATGTACCAACATTACCAGCTGACTTAGACTATCAACTTGATTTTGTGAAAAAAGCTTGCAAAAATGTATCAACTTCAAAATGTACAGAAAAGGACATTAAAGAGTTGATATTTCGGAGTTAATTAATGTATTTTAGAAAGAGGAGCACGCTAGGAGTGAAGTACCCTACGTTACAAATACTCATACACCTAAGCCATACTGCAAACACCTTTCTAGTGTAGTGAAGGGTTAGTTACAGAAAGGGTATTTTTGAAAGCATGTACAAAGAACTGTAGCTTTGCTTCACTTAAACTTGATCACGTAGGCGGGCCAGTCTCTGTGACAGCTCATCCTGCAGAATTGTAAAACACAAAGAAACCGGCTGTCAGTAACAGGAAAATCAATTTTTGTGAAGCTCTGCAATGGTCAAGCAATCTCATGGCCAGATGACATGAAGTAATCTCATGTACGAGTCATAACTGGATTTGCTCAAGAATGGTTGTGCCAGGTGAGATCAGAGATTCACACAGACATCTCATCTCCAGCCATGGGCACCCAGGAAGGAGATGGAGAACACAGCCCGTAGAGTTGGATGGGGTTTTATCTATCACCTTTGCCAGTGCAAATCAGCTCTTACAGAACTGCAACCTTATCTGGGTTCAGCCTTGACTGATCAAGCTGATATCCAACTGAACAGCAGTAGGTCCATCTGTTTTAGAGGGCTTGGTACCAGGTGAAACTGAACTTCTGCAAGAGTATGGAATACCTGGAGCTTCCCAAACATTGTTCAGTTAAGATTACGCTCTCTAGAGCCTTCTCCACAAAGATGGAGTGACAGAACAACTGTTCTCTTTCCATCCCCTCAAATATATTGCCCTAAAACGGGAAAAACAACTCACCAAAAGATTTATGCAACCTTGACATTAAGTCTGCCCACACACAAGAAATTCTAAGCTATCCACCTAGAGCAAACGTGGAACCCTTTGCACTAGTCCTGTGAGGCCATTCACATATTAAGGGAAAAAAGCCAAAGGCTCTGTGTATGTTATGTGAGATGGCTGTGTTCAGCAAAGCTGGGGTAGGAAGGAGAGTGAACCGCTATGAAATAACTACACAAAACAAAACTAAGCTTCCTGGATTTACTAAAAAGGGAAACATATTGTTATAATAATTTTGCTTGTAAGACTATTTTAACTACACAGTATTTACTTTGGACAGCTAAAATCTAATTTAGCAAGCTTGTTTTGACTGAGTAATGCACGAATTCTTATACGTTTCTCTAGAAAACACTGATTTCAATCGAATTAAATGTTTACCTGTTCTGCTGAGGCAACACTTGTACCCACAGAACCTGTCTGTCCTTGAGGTAGTTCCATGTTCAGATCAAGACTGAGGAGAAAACAAACCAGAACCAATCAAGTCAGGCACAGGTGACTAAAGAAAGAGGCACAATAATTGACAAGCAGAGCAATACTGAGATAGCAAGAGGCCACTGTCCTCCAGCTAATTAGACAACTTCATCAGTAAGTCATATATTATAACTAGCAATAGCTAAGTCAATTGTGCTTCATTAAGACTGAGCAAGGTTTCTGTTTAACAGAGGTATCAGACACAGCATACGTAAGAATGACAAAAAGTTCATTCATTTAAAAGTTTTACCATAGAATTTGTCAAAAGTGTTTCTCCTCCACCCCAAAGAGCGACACTTCTAACTTATGTGTCACAATGTCTTCCTTGAAAGCAGAACTACAATAAGATTTAATGTGTTAAGAGGGGAAAAGAGAGAAAAAGTATGGAGAAACAGGGCAAGGATCACTAATGCTAAAGCCTATCCAATAACAAAACATCTTCTGACATCACCAGGGACATGAGTTTAGGCTTTTGCACAGCCACCCCTGCGTTTGGACACTCAGAGCAGCTCTGAGTGAAGATGGAATGAAATGCTGGCAACTAAACTACCATGAGAACGATGCCCAGAGGTGAATGGAAAACAGTGGCTCTTCTCTGCTTCTCAAAGACAGACACAGATAAATCACAGGTGTCTGACCTTCAAGTTAACCAGGAAGGGCTGCTGGAACCAGGATGGATTCAAGAAACAGTCACTCAAAATGTCACCTACCCTGCTTCATCTGCCATTTCCTGTAGCAGCATGTCCACTTGGTTCTAGGGTGAAGAAAACAAAGAAGATTGTTATATATTGTAGTTTATGACAACCTCATCTGCTAAACTCTGAGAGAACAGAAACTTTTTCAACAAGGCTGATTTAAAGGTAAACACATTTTACAGACATTTTGTGCTCAACCACCAGAGGGCCCAATATGAACTCAAAAGTAATGAGTGGAGGCGCTCAGCCTGTTAAAATCCCATTAATTAAACTGTAGCTACTGAAATAAATGTTTCTAAAGAATTAAATTTTTCTATAAAAAACCCATATACTTGGAATATTTCAAGTGTTGATTTCCAACTACTCAAATACTGCTTTGCACAACGTGGAAGAAAGCCAATCTCCAACAGGTTTGGTTTACTGGCTTTGGGTTAAGGTTCATTTCTTTGATTTACAAAGCACAATCTCCAGTAAATTTCTCTCTGAAAAAACTTCTGTTGGCATCACATGTTTAGTTCTTGTGGAACAGCACCAGGGTCCACATTCTGCTTTGATAATCAATGCTGCAGTGTCTTCTGGTTCAGAAGTTCATTAGGCACTCACCAAAATGCTGTTTATTCAGTAGGAGGGTTACAATGCTCAAGATATATTACAAAATGAAGCCTGCTAAAAGGATGAAATAGGCTAAAATACACATATGTGATCCCCTGTACTTATGACTGTAATTTGAATTAGTCTCTTCATCACAAAGAAGCACAAAGCAGAAGTGAAAAGGCTCCAACTGCTGCTGTTTCTTAAAGCAGACAGAACAATGAGAATCGGGCATTTCCATACAGTTTAGACACATAATTTAACACCCTCTTAAAAAGAAAATTACTATTCTTACTTGTGGTGTTGTTAGCGTAGTGGTGTTGCTCATTGTGTCTTCCATCTGTTGTGTCTGAACATCTAGGGTTTCAAACTGATGCTCAAATTTATCCATTAGTGCAGATATCTATTATAAACATCAAACAAATCAATCATAGAATGGTTTGGGTGGGAAAAGTACCTTAAAGATCATCCAGTTCCAACACCCCTGCCATGGGCAGGGATCAATAATCTGCAGATAATGGAAAATAAATGTATCTCTAGTGGCAAAACCAGAATCACAGTACAAGGAAGGCTTCAAGCAGCTTCTGGAGCTCAGCAGCTCTCCCCCCTGCACCAGCTCTGAAGCTGATCTCACACCACAGTTCAAGCAGGATGGTGAAGGCACAGTCCAGCCAAGTTCTTAGTGTTTCCATATAGGAGGACTACACAACCCCATTGGGGGACCTATCAACCTCCCTGCAAAACCTTTTTCTTGATTGGAATTTCCCTTTTCAAAACTCGTGTCCATTGCCCCTTCTACTTTTCAGGTGCAGCTCCAAGAAAAACGAGTCTGTTTACCTTCTCCAAGTTCATGCTCTTCAGCGTGGCATCCATAGACTTAACTACCCCTGCCATCGACTTCGTTACCTGAAATGAGGTCAAGGAAATCATTACAAAGAAAGGAAAATGAGCAGTTTCTTACCAAGCTCTTATCTCTATCCACAGAGTTTATACAGTATCAAATAGTAGGGCATACACTACTGCCATCTTGAATGCCACTTTTTTTATAGCTCCTACCATTTCAAAATCTATAAATCAACTCAACCACTTGAAAGAGGTGCTCCAAGTTGAAATTCACTAAAAGCTGAGGTATATGTGGCATTCACTTCTGTGGGTCTCCAGACCTGTCAAACATTAAGGCACATATTTGGTGAACAGGTCACATGGCAGACTAAACTCTCTGGCTGAGAGCAGTACAGTAGTGTGCCTTAACAAACTACCTGAGATAAACAAGCCCTATTCGGAAGGGGAGCACTAGCTTTACAAAACAATCTGAAATGTAACCAGCAAAACACCCTGCACCCTTGGAAGCACAAGTAACAACAGCTAATAGAAGTTACCAGCTACAAAATCTAACTGATAGCAGTCTATTTCCAAAGAGCAGCTGCCAGGGGATTTCCAGCATCTGATATACTACTGGCTGCATGCAAAACCAAAACTGAAACTTTTCAGCTCATGACAGATAGAATTACATCACTTCTAAGAAAACCAGAGAACTCATCCTATGAACAGATTTGCAAAAACATCCTTACTTTGCCCATTGTCACTGCAGTCTGAACTCTTGCTGCTACAGCATCTACCCTGGCACTCATGCGTAAGAAATTGATAGACTGGTTCTTCTGGCGGATTGCATTTTCCGCATGTATTCGTGCGACTTCCATGTTACCCTTCTGGATTGCCTGTTGAAAGAAAGAAAAAAGGAAAGAGAAAAAGCATTTTAACCTTCCCTGCTCTTGTAAACATCATTTCTGGATAGCCTCCATTTCTGAAATGAGCATCAATTCACCGCAACATCTTTTCTCTTAAAAGAGAAATTAACCCATTCCTCCTCCCCCAGTAGTTCTCAAACTTCTCCAAGATATGAATCCCTAGCTTCTTTCTAATGAAGCAGGCACTTCAAGCAGAATGTTTTGCAGAGATACAGACACATGATTTTCTCATTCCTAAAAGTGTTTTCAGTATCAACATCCAAACAAAGATACAGTTGGTGTGGTTTTATCTGATGGACAAAAAACCCACTCAAGTAAATTTAATCTCTCTTTACTACTTCAAGGACTCAAACTATTTTGAAGTTCCTCCTCACAAGCCCTTTTAATACAAGCTGATAAACATTAAGATTAAATACTTTTGAGAACAACAGCCTCTAAGAAAACACATACAAGACAACCTTCTCAGGAAGTGTCACACACTGTACAAAAGGTTACACAGACTGTATCCTCTAATTTATTAGTATGTATGGGATGATTTATAGTTACATATTTTAAATCACAAGCACCCATCACAATATTATCAGCATGCACACCAGGAAAATGGTAGAAGCACCCAATACATTCCTGCTATAGTATGTAACCAAGAGCTCTAAAGAGCTTGTTTCAGACTCGCTGCTTACCTTCTTAATTTTAGCTTTCTCAGCCTTTTCTTCTTTGTCGCATTTTTTGGAGTTCCTGTTGAGTTCCTTTGCAGCAAACTTCAAATTAAACAGGTGTTCTGCAGTGTAAGTTAAGGGGTGGAGAACAGGATCGATCCTTTCATCACAGTGTTTTGCTCTCCTCTTTGAAGAGCTATCAAACCTAGCATACACTGTGCTTCCACGTTAGAATATTAAAACTCAGAAAATGTTATTTAAGTAAGCCCTTGCAATTTCCACAATAAGGAGACCAACCAAGGTGCTCGGCAGTTACAACGTCACTTACCACCTGGGTTCTAAAATGTAAAGCCATAGAAAATAAGTTCAGATACAAACCTGGTTCCATTTAACATCAAACCTACTTCAGACCAAAAAATACAACAAACCAAATAGCCCCAAGAGGAAGTAGAAGTCTTACTCAGGGAGCTACTTTCACTTGTACACTCAGAGCCCTCGACTCTCGGTGACATTAATGGAAATGCAGCTTACTGGCCTGCCTGGAACCTCTCCATCTGAAACAAACAGCCACTGAGGAACAATAAACAAACTAACAGTGTAACTCCAAACTGGCCAGGTACAAACCCAGAGACAGGGCTGCTCCTCGAGCCACAGCACAATCTCGGGTTTACATGGCTCATGCAGCTCCTTCAGAGAACAGCCTCTCACGTGAGCAGTTCCGAGATGCTTTTCAGCTCTGCCATCTGACTTCTGGGGAAAGAATACTTAAGTCTGCAAGAGAAACTTTTCTTTTTCGAAAGTTCAAGCTGAAATCTCTAAGATAGTAGAACAAGCCCTCATAATGACTTACAACAATCGTGTTAAACTGTTACTGACCGAGAACACAGTATGTGTTGTAAAAATAACAAATAAAACCCCATACTCTTAAAATTACTGATGAAAGCTTCCAATAACATCAGACTTTCTCAAACAAAATGGAAGTACAAAGTTTTACAGGCTTCCTCCATGCCACCTTTTGATATCCCAACAGGAAGATGCAACAAGTACCAAGACGCTTAACAGTTAAGTGAAAGCACAAAACCTAAACATTACAAGGTACTTGGGGTTTCTTTAATATTTCAAGTATACAAGTTATTCCAAAACTATTTTTTTCCTTTAAAGTCCAGTCATGCATCTCAGAGCTCTGACAGCAATCTGAAGCCCACTGATATTTGTTATCTTACCAACATCACCAGCAGGTGACACAAAGGTAACAGCTATGCCTACACATCCAGGCTATCTATTAAGGCAGGCACGAGTAACACTGCAACTGCTTCTTGCACCTATATTTCTTTGTTTTAAAGCCTAGGCCACCATCCCTTTCAGCAGCAATCAGCATACTGCAGTGAGTCACTGGTAACTCACCAAACAGGAAAATACCTCTAGGTTGTTCATTCAAGCACACTTCAGGTTAGAGACCAGACCAACTAGGCAGAACATGACATCACCTGTTTACACTGAAACAGCACGTCAGAGCAGTTTATTTTGAAACAGCTTTCTCAGTACTCACTCAAGGCATTTACCTTTGACTTGACAATCGCTCAGCCTGCCACCTCCTAAGCTCCTCCACCCCATGACGAGCACGCGCTCGCTCCTCCCTGGAAGCACATCTCACTGTGCCGTAACCCCAGCGAAGCCAAAGCTCCAACACCAGCCCTGACTCACAGCTGCCTGCCTTGGCCCTCCCACAGCCATGGGCAATGCCCAGCACAACTAGGCCTCCGGAATCCTTAGGGCTAGTTTTGCCCCTGTGAGTTAAGGTACATTTAGACAGCAAGAAAGTTTAAATTTGCCCACAAGGGTGGGGTTTTTTTTTTCCCTGCTTGGAACTGCTTTTCAACATTGTGAAAAGCAGCCACTGCTGGGGGGCCGGCAGGCCAGCTGGCCTTGCTGACATCCTGCTGGGCACATCAGACATCCCTGCGGTACCATTCCCACTGCTCCACACCCCACACGGCTCCTTCCGCCCCTTGGACTGAGCTGCGGCCCTGGCAGAGGCCCCACCATCACACTCCCAGCTCAACCCGGCTGAATTTCCCTTGGGAAACCAAACCCAATTTGCCATCCTCCTCTGCACCTACGTAGGAGGGCGACGCTCCCGATCAGAAAGCAGAGCTCCCGTCAGTAGGCCACAAGCCAGCCCCACCCGAGGGGATGCCCCCGACACCTCCTGAAGGGTAACCCTCCCGCTTCTGAAGTGGAACACCTCTCCCTCCTAAGCAAGGGAGCACACCCCGCCGAAGGGGAACCCCTCTCCTCCTCTGAAGGAATCCCCCCCCCGAGGGGAGGCACCCCCCCACCTCTGAAGGGGGAACCTCCCCCCCCTCCGGCTCGCCCCGTTCCACCACGGCCGCGACGAAGGCTGGGCCCGCTCCCCTCTTCCCGGCGCCTCCCAGGACCCGCTCCCCGGGGACTGGCACACCGGACACACCGCCCCCCCCAGCCGCCGGGGCCTGGCAAGCCGCCTCCACAGCCCCACAGGCCCCGGCGCCCGAGCGGTCTCCGCGCTCGCACCAGAGGATACTCTCCATGTTGGACATGGCGGGGCGGCCCGCGGAGGGGCCCGGAATGCGGCCCCGGCGCTCCTTCCCCTCCCGGCGCGGCTCTACGGTCACTCCACTTCCGCCCGCCCCGCCCCGGTCACGCGCGCCGCGAAGGGCGGGGCGAGGCGGGGTCGAG
>JAUMJL010000886.1:0-14700 GCA_033558185.1 Dromococcyx pavoninus
CATATTTTGGGGTCCCCCCCACCCCATGTCCCCCCCTCACATTTTGGGTCCCCCCCATATTTTGGGGTCCCCCCCACCCCATGTCCCCCCCTCACATTTTGGGGTCCCCCCTCACATTTTGGGGTCCCCCCCCCATTTTTTGGTTCCCCCCCTCACATTTTGGGTCCCTCCCCACCCCGTGTCCCCCCCCCCTCATATTTTGGGGTCCCCCCCCCATATTTTGGGGTCCCCCCCATATTTTGGGGTCTCCCCCCACCCCGTGTCCCCCCCCCTCATATTTTGGGGTCCCCCCCATATTTTGGGGTCCCCCCCCATATTTTGGGGTCCCCCCCACCCCGTGTCCCCCCCCTCATATTTTGGGGTCCCCCCCATATTTTGGGGTCCCCCCACCCCATGTCCCCCCCCCCTCACATTTTGGGGTCCCCCCCATATTTTGGGGTCCCCCCCTCATATTTTGGGGTCCCCCCCACCCCGTGTCCCCCCCCCTCACATTTTGGAGTCCCCCCCCATATTTTGGGCCCCCCTCATATTTTGGTTCCCCCCCTCACATTTTGGGGTCCCCCCCCATGTCCCCCCCCCATATTTTGGGGTCCCCCCCTCATATTTTGGGGTCCCCCCCACCCCGTGTCCCCCCCCCTCATATTTGGGGTCCCCCCCATATTTTGGGGTCCCCCCCACCCCATGTCCCCCCCTCACATTTTGGGGTCCCCCCTCACATTTTGGGGTCCCCCCCCTCATATTTTGGGGTCCCCCCCACCCCATGTCCCCCCCCCATATTTTGGGGTCCCCCCCACCCCGTGTCCCCCCCCTCATATTTTGGGGTCCCCCCCATATTTGGGGTCCCCCCCCTCACATTCGGGGTCCCCCCCATATTTGGGGTCCCCCCCATATTTTGGGTCCCCCCCCATATTTTGGGGTCCCCCCCACCCCATGTCCCCCTCCATATTTTGGGGTCCCCCCATATTTTGGGTCCCCCCCTCACATTTTGGGGTCCCCCCACCCCATGTCCCCCCCCCTCATATTTTGGGGTCCCCCCTCATATTTTGGGGTCCCCCCCTCACATTTTGGGGTCCCCCCCCATATTTTGGGGTCCCCCCCTCACATTTTGGGTCCCCCCCCATATTTTGGGGTCCCCCCCTCACATTTCGGGGTCCCACCCATATATTGGGGTCCCCCCCACCCCATGTCCCCCCCCCCCATATTTTGGGGTCCCCCCCTCACATTTCGGGGTCCCCCCCCCCCAGTTTGAGCTCCTGAACGCGGAGCTGGAGGGGAACCAGGACTTGGCCGACCGGAGGATGGCGGAGCTGGAGAAGGTCCAGGGGGAGCTCCAGGAGGCCGTGAGGGGCCACGAACGCCTCAAGGTGACCACGGGGGGGGGGGGGGACACGGGGACATGGGGACCACCTGGGGTCACCTGGGACCATTGGGGACCACCAGGGGTCATCAGGGACCACCTGGGGTCACCTGGGGTCACCTGGGACCATTGGGGACCACCAGGGGTCATCAGGGACCACCAGGGACCATTGGGGACCATTGGGGACCATCAAGGCCACCAGGGACCATCAGGGGTCACCAGGGGTCATCAGGGCCATCAGGGACCACCAGGGGTCATCAGGGACCACCAGGGCCACCAAGGACCACCAGGGGTCATCAGGGGCCATCAGGGATCATCAAGGACCACCTGGGGTCACCTGGGGCCACCAGGGGTCATCAAGGACCATCAGGGGCCACCTGGGGTCATCAGGGACCATTGGGGACCATCAGGGGTCATCAGGGCCATCAGGGACCACCAGGGGTCATCAGGGACCACCTGGGGTCATCAGGGGCCACCAGGGACCGTTGGGGGTTATCAGGGACCATCAAGGCCACCAGGGACCATCAGGAGTCATCAAGGACCATCAGGGACCACTGGGGACCATCAGGGTCATCAGGGACCACCAGGGACCATTGGGGACCATTGGGGACCATCAAGGCCACCAGGGACCATCAGGGGTCACCAGGGGTCATCAGGGCCATCAGGGACCACCAGGGGTCATCAGGGGTCATCAGGGCCACCAAGGACCACCAGGGACCATCAGGGGTCATCAGGGACCATCAGGGGTCATCACGGGTCATCAGGGACCACCAGAGGCCA
The DNA here is from genome assembly GCA_033558185.1 of Dromococcyx pavoninus. Classification (NCBI taxonomy): domain Eukaryota; kingdom Metazoa; phylum Chordata; class Aves; order Cuculiformes; family Neomorphidae; genus Dromococcyx; species Dromococcyx pavoninus. Next base: position 2,138 of record JAUMJL010000886.1, read on the forward strand.
TCAGGGGTCATCAAGGACCACCAGGGATCATCAGGGACCATTGTGGACCACTGGGGTCATCAGGGACCATTGGGGACCTTTGGGGACCATCAGGGCCATCAGGGACCACCAGGGGCCGTCAGGGGTCATCAAGGACCACCAGGGACCATTGGGGGTCATCAGGGACCACTGGGGACCATCAGGGTTATCAGGGACCACCAGGGACCATTGGGGGTCATCGGGGACCATCAAGGCCACCAGGGACCATCAGGGGTCACCAGGGGTCATCAGGGCCATCAGGGACCACCAGGGGTCATCAGGGACCACCAGGGCCACCAAGGACCACCAGGGGTCATCAGGGGCCATCAGGGACCACCTGGGACCACCTGGGACCACCTGGGGCCACCAGGGGTCATCAAGGACCATCAGGGGCCACCTGGGGTCATCAGGGACCATTGGGGACCATCAGGGGTCATCAAGGCCACCAGGGACCATCAGGAGTCATCAAGGACCATCAGGGACCATTGGGGACCATCAGGGTCATCAGGGACCACCAGGGACCATTGGGGACCATTGGGGACCATCAAGGCCACCAGGGACCATCAGGGGTCACCAGGGGTCATCAGGGCCATCAGGGACCACCAGGGGTCATCAGGGACCACCAGGGCCACCAAGGACCACCAGGGACCATCAGGGGTCATCAGGGACCATCAGGGGTCATCACGGGTCATCAGGGACCACCAGAGGCCATCAGGGGTCATCAAGGACCACCAGGGATCATCAGGGACCATTGTGGACCATTGGGGTCATCAGGGACCATTGGGGACCTTTGGGGACCATCAGGGCCATCAGGGACCACCAGGGGCCGTCAAGGGTCATCAGGGCCACCAGGGACCACCTGGGACCATCAGAGGCCACCAGGGGTCATCAGGGCCACCAGGGGTCATCAGGGACCACCTGGGGTCATCAGAGATCATCAAGGACCATCAGGGGTCATCAAGGACCACCAGGGACCATTGGGGACCATTGGGGGTCATCAGGGACCATTGGGGACCATCAAGGCCACCAGGGACACCATTGGGGTTCATCAGGGGCCACAAGGGGTCATCAGGGGCCACCAGGGCCCATCAGGGGTCATCAAGGACCACCAGGGACCATTGGGGGTCATTAGGGACCACCTGGGACCATCAGGGCCACCAGGGACCATCGGGGGCCACCAGGGACCATTGGGGACCATCAGGGCCACCAGGGACCATCGGGGGTCATCAGGGACCACCAGGGGCCGTCAGGGGTCATGAGGGCCACCTGGGGTCATCAGGGATCATCAAGGACCATCAGGGGCCACCAGGGACCACCTGGGGTCATCAGGGACCACCTGGGACCATTGGGGACCATCAGGGCCACCAGGGACCATCAGGGGTCATCAGGGACCACCAGGGACCACCAGGGGGGGAGGCCACCAGGACCGTGGAGAACTTCAAGGAGGTTGGGGTTGGGGGGTGTCCACCAGGTCCAATGGTGGCCACGGGCCGTGGAGACCTTGAGGTGACCCCTGGGTGACCCTTTGGTGGTGTTGGGGTGGGGGTTGCCTCAGGTGGCCCTGCGGTCGCTGCCGGAGGAGGCGGTGAAGGAGACCCTGGAGTACAAGGTCCTCCAGTCCCAGTTCTCGTTGCTCTACCACGAGAGTCTCCAAGTGAAGACCCAACTGGACGAGGCCCGGGCGCTCCTCTTGGCCACCAAGAACAGCCACCTGCGCCACATCGAGCACATGGAGGTGAGGATGGGGTCACCAAGGAGGTTCCTCTGGGGGTCTGGAGAGGTCCTGGGGGCAACCTGGAGGTCCTGGGGGTGGTGGAACCTCATGGTACCCAACCCTTGGCCATCCAAGATGGCCTCTTCCACCGTATTGAGAACGTTGGGGTGGTCTTGGTGGCACCAAGATGGCCCTGGGGGTGATGGAACCTCAAGGTACCCAACCCTTGGCCATCCAAGATGGCCCTGGAGGTGGTGGAACCTCAAGGTACCCAACTCTTGGCCATCCAAGATGGCCCTGGGGGTGGTGGAACCTCAAGGTACCCAAGGGTTGGCCATCCAAGATGGCCTCTTCCATCATCTTGAGGACATTGAGGTGGTGGTGGTGGCACCGAGGTGGCCCCTGGGGGTGGTGGAACCTCAAGGTACCCAAGGGTTGGCCATCCAAGATGGCCCTGGGGGTGGTGGAACCTCAAGGTACCCAAGGGTTGGCCATCCAAGATGGCCTCTTCCATCATCTTGAGGACATTGAGGTGGTGGTGGTGGCACCGAGGTGGCCCTGGAGGTGGTGGAACCTCATGGTACCCAACTCTTGGGCATCCAAGATGGCCCCTGGGGGTGGTGGAACCTCAAGGTACCCAAGGGTTGGCCATCCAAGATGGCCTCTTCCATCATCTTGAGGACATTGAGGTGGTGGTGGTGGCACCGAGGTGGCCCTGGAGGTGGTGGAACCTCATGGTACCCAACTCTTGGCCATCCAAGATGGCCCTGGAGGTGGTGGAACCTCATGGTACCCAAGGGTTGGCCATCCAAGATGGCCCTGGGGGTGGTGGAACCTCATGGCACCCAACCCTTGGCCATCCAAGGTGGCCTCTTCCATCATCTTGAGAACATTGAGGTGGCCTTGGTGGCACCAAGAGGGCCTCAAGGGTCCTGAGAGCTCCTCGGGCTCCTCCGTGCCCTCTGTGTCCTCCTCCACCTCCATCTCCACCTCCACCTCCACGTCCTCCACCTCCTTCACCTCCTGCTGCTCCACCACCTCCACCACCAACTCCACCTCCTCCATTTCCACCTCCTCCATCTTCACCTCCTCCTCCTCCACCTTCTCCATCTCCTCCACCTCCACCTCCTCCATCTCCTCCACCTCCTTCACCTCCAGCACCTCCACCTCTTCCATCTCCTCCACTTCCTCCATCTCCTCCTCCTCCTTCTCCACCTCCTCCACGACCTCCATCTCCTCCACCTCCTTCACCTCCATCTCCTCCTCCTCCTCCCCTCCACCACTTCCTCCACCTCCTCCATTTCCACCTCCTCCATCTCCTCCTCCTCCATTTCCACCTCCTCCATCTTCTCCTCCTCCACCTCCACCTCCTCCATCTCCTCCTCCTCCTTCTCCACCTCCTCCATCTTCTCCTCCACCACCTCCTCCTCCTCCTCCTTCTCCACATCCTCCTCCACCACCACCTCCTCCATCTCCTCCACCATCTTCTCCACCTCCTCCATCTCCTCCCTCCACCTCCCTCCTCCTCCACCCCCTCCACCTCCCCCATCTCCTCCATCTCCTCCACCTTCTCCACCTCCTCCCTCTCCACCTCCTCCACCTCCACCACCACCTCCACGTTCTCCACCTCCTTCACCTCCTGCTCCTCCACCTCCACCACCAACTCCATCTCCTTCATTTCCACCTCCTCCATCTTCTCCACCTCCTCCTCCTCCACCTCCTCCTCCTCCACCTCCTCCTCCTCCACCTCCTCCACCACCTCCACCTCCTCCATCTCCTCCACCTCCTCCACCTCCTCCACCTCCACCTCCTCCACATCCCCCACCTTCTCCACCTTCTCCACACCCTCAGTGTTCTCCAGGTTCTCCTTCTCTTCCGTGTCCTCCACCTTCTCCACCTTCTCGCTGTTCTCCACGTCCTCAATGTTCTCCACACCTTCCACGTCCTCCACCTTCTCCCGTTCTCCACCTCCTCCACCTCCTCCACACCCTCAATGTTCTCCCCCCATTCCATGTCCTCCACCCTCTCAGTGTCCTTCACGTTCTTGATGTTCTTGATGTTCTCCACCTCCTCCTCCACCTTCTCCACCTTCTCCACACCCTCATCTTCTCCACATCTTCCATGTTCTCCACCTTCTCCACGCCCTCAGTGTTCTCCAGGTTCTCCATCTCTTCCACATCCTCCACCTTCTCCATGTCCTCGATGTTCTCCACCTTCTCCACACCCTCGATGTTCTCCACATCTCCCACATCTTCCATGTTCTCCACCTCCTCCACCATCTTCATCCTTCACCTTCTCCACCTCCTCCACGTCCTCCATGTTCTCCACCTCCTTTACCTTCTCCACCTCCTCCACCATCTCCATCCCCAACCTTCTCCACCTTCTCCACCTCCTCCACGTCTTCAATGTTCTCCACATCTTCCACCTTCTCCACCTTCTCCACATCCTCAATGTTCTCCACCTCCTCCACCATCTCCACCTTCTCCACCATCTCCAGCCTCAATGTTCTCCACCTTCTCCTTCTCCACCTTCTCCACCCTCGGTGTTCTCCACCTCCTCCATGTTCTCAATGTTCTCCACCTCCTCCACCATCTCCACCCTCATTCTCCACCGTCTCCTTCAACACCTTCTCCTTCTCCTCCTCCTCCACCTTCTCCACCTCCTCCACCATCTCCATCCTCAACCTTCTCCACCTCCTCCATGTTCTCAATGTTCTCCACCTCCTCCACGTTCTCCACATCCTCGATGTTCTCCACCTTCTCCACCTTCTCCACCATCTCCACCCTCAACGTTCTCCACCTTCTCCTTCTCCACCTTCTCCACATCCTCAATGTTCTCCACCTCCTCCACCATCTCCACCCTCAATGTTCGCCACCTTCTCCTTCTCCACCTTCTCCACCCTCAACGTTCTCCACCTTCTCCTTCTCCACCTTCTCCACCTCCTCCACGTCCTCGATGTTCTCCACCTCTTCCATGTTCTCCACCTCCTCCACCTCCTCCACCATCTCCACCCTCAACGTTCTCCACCTTCTCCTTCTCTACCTTCTCCACATCCTCGATGTTCTCCACCTCCTCCACCTTCTCCACCTCCTCCACCATCTCCACCCTCAACGTTCTTCTCCTTCTCCTCCCGTGGTGGCCTCAGAGTGACGAGCTGGGGGTGCAGAAGCGGCTGCGGACGGAGGTGATCCAGCTGGAGGACACCTTGGCCCAGGTGCGCAAGGAGTACGAGATGCTGAGGATCGAGTTCGAGCAGAACCTGGCGGCCAACGAGCAGGCGGGTGAGGACCTCCTGGAGCTTCTTGGTGGTGGGGTGGGACCTCCTGGAGATCCGAGGTGGGATGGGACCTCCTGGAGCTCCAGGGTGGTTGGATGGGACCTCCTGGAGCTCCGAGACAAGTTGGGACCTCCTGGAGCTCCAAGATGAGTTGGAACCTCCTGGAGATCCGAGGTGGGATGGGACCTCCTGGAGCTCCGAGGTGGGGTGGGATCTCCTGGAGCTCCAAGATGAGTTGGGACCTCCTGGAGATCCGAGGTGGGGTGGGACCTCCTGGAGCTCCGAGGTGGGGTGGGACCTCCTGGAGATCCGAGGTGGGATGGGACCTCCTGGAGATCCGAGGTGGGGTGGGACCTCCTGGAGATCTGAGGTGGGATGGGACCTCCTGGAGATCTGAGGTGGGATGGGACCTCCTGGAGCTCCAGGGTGCTGGGGTGGGACCTCCTGGAGATCCGAGGTGGGATGGGACCTCCTGGAGTTCCAGGGTGCTGGGGTGGGACCTCCTGGAGCTCTGAGGTGGGATGGGACCTCCTGGAGCTCCGAGGTGGGGTGGGACCTCCTGGAGCTCCGAGGTGGGATGGGACCTCCTGGAGTTCCAGGGTGCTGGGGTGGGACCTCCTGGAGCTCCAGGGTGCTGGGGTGGGACCTCCTGGAGATCCGAGGTGGGATGGGACCTCCTGGAGCTCCAGGGTGCTGGGGTGGGACCTCCTGGAGATCCGAGGTGGGATGGGACCTCCTGGAGCTCCGAGGTGGGGTGGGATCTCCTGGAGCTCCGAGACAAGTTGGGACCTCCTGGAGCTCCAAGATGAGTTGGAACCTCCTGGAGATCCGAGGTGGGATGGGACCTCCTGGAGCTCCGAGACGAGTTGGGACCTCCTGGAACTCCGAGGTGGGATGGGACCTCCTGGAGCTCCAGGGTGCTGGGGTGGGGCCTCCTGGAGATCCGAGGTGGGATGGGACCTCCTGGAGATCCAGGGTGGGATGGGACCTCCTGGAGATCTGAGGTGGGGTGGGACCTCCTGGAGATCCGAGGTGGGATGGGACCTCCTGGAGCTCCAAGATGAGTTGGGACCTCCTGGAGATCCAGGGTGGGATGGGACCTCCTGGAGATCTGAGGTGGGGTGAGGCCTCCTGGAGATCCGAGGTGGGATGGGACCTCCTGGAGATCTGAGGTGGGGTGGGACCTCCTGGAGCTTCTTGGTGGTGGGGTGGGACCTCCTGGAGTTCCAGGGTGCTGGGGTGGGACCTCCTGGAGCTCCAGGGTGCTGGGGTGGGACCTCCTGGAGATCCGAGGTGGGATGGGACCTCCTGGAGATCCGAGGTGGGATGGGACCTCCTGGAGATCCGAGGTGGGGTGGGACCTCCTGGAGATCCGAGGTGGGATGGGACCTCCTGGAGATCCGAGGTGGGGTGGGATCTCCTGGAGCTCCGAGGTGGGGTGGGACCTCCTGGAGATCCGAGGTGGGATGGGACCTCCTGGAGATCCGAGATGGGATGGGACCTCCTGGAGATCCGAGGTGGGGTGGGACCTCCTGGAGCTCCAAGATGAGTTGGGACCTCCTGGAGCTCCAGGGTGCTGGGGTGGGACCTCCTGGAGATCCGAGGTGGGGTGGGACCTCCTGGAGATCCGAGGTGGGATGGGACCTCCTGGAGCTCCAGGGTGGTTGGATGGGACCTCCTGGAGCTCCGAGACAAGTTGGGACCTCCTGGAGCTCCAAGATGAGTTGGAACCTCCTGGAGATCCGAGGTGGGATGGGACCTCCTGGAGTTCCAGGGTGCTGGGGTGGGACCTCCTGGAGCTCCAGGGTGCTGGGGTGGGACCTCCTGGAGTTCCAGGGTGCTGGGGTGGGACCTCCTGGAGCTCTGAGGTGGGATGGGACCTCCTGGAGCTCCGAGGTGGGATGGGACCTCCTGGAGCTCCAAGATGAGTTGGGACCTCCTGGAGATCCGAGGTGGGGTGTGGCCTCCTGGAGCTCCAAGATGAGTTGGAACCTCCTGGAGATCCGAGGTGGGATGGGACCTCCTGGAGCTCCAGGGTGCTGGGGTGGGACCTCCTGGAGATCCGAGGTGGGATGGGACCTCCTGGAGCTCCGAGATGAGTTGGAACCTCCTGGAGCTCCGAGGTGGGATGGGACCTCCTGGAGCTTCTTGGTGGTGGGGTGGGACCTCCTGGAGATCTGAGGTGGGGTGGGATCTGCTGGAGCTCCGAGGTGGGATGGGACCTCCTGGAGATCCGAGGTGGGATGGGACCTCCTGGAGATCCGAGGTGGGGTGGGATCTCCTGGAGCTCCGAGGTGGGGTGGGACCTCCTGGAGATCCGAGGTGGGATGGGACCTCCTGGAGATCCGAGATGGGATGGGACCTCCTGGAGATCCGAGGTGGGGTGGGACCTCCTGGAGCTCCAAGATGAGTTGGGACCTCCTGGAGCTCCAGGGTGCTGGGGTGGGACCTCCTGGAGATCCGAGGTGGGGTGGGACCTCCTGGAGATCCGAGGTGGGATGGGACCTCCTGGAGTTCCAGGGTGCTGGGGTGGGACCTCCTGGAGCTCCAGGGTGCTGGGGTGGGACCTCCTGGAGATCCGAGGTGGGATGGGACCTCCTGGAGCTCCAGGGTGGTTGGATGGGACCTCCTGGAGCTCCGAGACAAGTTGGGACCTCCTGGAGCTCCAAGATGAGTTGGAACCTCCTGGAGATCCGAGGTGGGATGGGACCTCCTGGAGTTCCAGGGTGCTGGGGTGGGACCTCCTGGAGCTCCAGGGTGCTGGGGTGGGACCTCCTGGAGTTCCAGGGTGCTGGGGTGGGACCTCCTGGAGCTCTGAGGTGGGATGGGACCTCCTGGAGCTCCGAGGTGGGATGGGACCTCCTGGAGCTCCAAGATGAGTTGGGACCTCCTGGAGATCCGAGGTGGGGTGTGGCCTCCTGGAGCTCCAAGATGAGTTGGAACCTCCTGGAGATCCGAGGTGGGATGGGACCTCCTGGAGCTCCAGGGTGCTGGGGTGGGACCTCCTGGAGATCCGAGGTGGGATGGGACCTCCTGGAGCTCCGAGATGAGTTGGAACCTCCTGGAGCTCCGAGGTGGGATGGGACCTCCTGGAGCTTCTTGGTGGTGGGGTGGGACCTCCTGGAGATCTGAGGTGGGGTGGGATCTGCTGGAGCTCCGAGGTGGGATGGGACCTCCTGGAGATCCGAGGTGGGATGGGACCTCCTGGAGTTCCAGGGTGCTGGGGTGGGACCTCCTGGAGCTCCAGGGTGGGGTGGGGCCTCCTGGAGATCCGAGGTGGGATGGGACCTCCTGGAGCTCCGAGGTGGGGTGGGATCTGCTGGAGCTCCAAGATGAGTTGGGACCTCCTGGAGATCCGAGGTGGGATGGGACCTCCTGGAGTTCCAGGGTGCTGGGGTGGGACCTCCTGGAATTCCAGGGTGCTGGGGTGGGACCTCCTGGAGATCCGAGGTGGGATGGGACCTCCTGGAGCTCCAGGGTGCTGGGGTGGGACCTCCTGGAGTTCCAGGGTGCTGGGGTGGGACCTCCTGGAGCTCTGAGGTGGGATGGGACCTCCTGGAGCTCCGAGGTGGGATGGGACCTCCTGGAGCTCCAAGATGAGTTGGGACCTCCTGGAGATCCGAGGTGGGGTGTGGCCTCCTGGAGCTCCAAGATGAGTTGGAACCTCCTGGAGATCCGAGGTGGGATGGGACCTCCTGGAGCTCCAGGGTGCTGGGGTGGGACCTCCTGGAGATCCGAGGTGGGATGGGACCTCCTGGAGCTCCGAGATGAGTTGGAACCTCCTGGAGCTCCGAGGTGGGATGGGACCTCCTGGAGCTTCTTGGTGGTGGGGTGGGACCTCCTGGAGATCTGAGGTGGGGTGGGATCTGCTGGAGCTCCGAGGTGGGATGGGACCTCCTGGAGATCCGAGGTGGGATGGGACCTCCTGGAGTTCCAGGGTGCTGGGGTGGGACCTCCTGGAGCTCCAGGGTGGGGTGGGGCCTCCTGGAGATCCGAGGTGGGATGGGACCTCCTGGAGCTCCGAGGTGGGGTGGGATCTGCTGGAGCTCCAAGATGAGTTGGGACCTCCTGGAGATCCGAGGTGGGATGGGACCTCCTGGAGTTCCAGGGTGCTGGGGTGGGACCTCCTGGAATTCCAGGGTGCTGGGGTGGGACCTCCTGGAGATCCGAGGTGGGATGGGACCTCCTGGAGCTCCAGGGTGCTGGGGTGGGACCTCCTGGAGTTCCAGGGTGCTGGGGTGGGACCTCCTGGAGCTCTGAGGTGGGATGGGACCTCCTGGAGCTCCGAGGTGGGATGGGACCTCCTGGAGCTCCAAGATGAGTTGGGACCTCCTGGAGATCCGAGGTGGGGTGTGGCCTCCTGGAGCTCCAAGATGAGTTGGAACCTCCTGGAGATCCGAGGTGGGATGGGACCTCCTGGAGCTCCAGGGTGCTGGGGTGGGACCTCCTGGAGATCCGAGGTGGGATGGGACCTCCTGGAGCTCCGAGATGAGTTGGAACCTCCTGGAGCTCCGAGGTGGGATGGGACCTCCTGGAGCTTCTTGGTGGTGGGGTGGGACCTCCTGGAGATCTGAGGTGGGGTGGGATCTGCTGGAGCTCCGAGGTGGGATGGGACCTCCTGGAGATCCGAGGTGGGATGGGACCTCCTGGAGTTCCAGGGTGCTGGGGTGGGACCTCCTGGAGCTCCAGGGTGGGGTGGGGCCTCCTGGAGATCCGAGGTGGGATGGGACCTCCTGGAGCTCCGAGGTGGGGTGGGATCTGCTGGAGCTCCAAGATGAGTTGGGACCTCCTGGAGATCCGAGGTGGGATGGGACCTCCTGGAGTTCCAGGGTGCTGGGGTGGGACCTCCTGGAATTCCAGGGTGCTGGGGTGGGACCTCCTGGAGATCCGAGGTGGAATGGGACCTCCTGGAGCTCCGAGGTGGGGTGGGATCTCCTGGAGCTCCAAGATGAGTTGGGACCTCCTGGAGATCCGAGGTGGGATGGGACCTCCTGGAGCTCCGAGGGTGCTGGGGTGGGGCCTCCTGGAGATCCGAGGTGGGATGGGACCTCCTGGAGCTCCAAGACGAGTTGGGACCTCCTGGAGATCTGAGGTGGGGTGGGACCTCCTGGAGCTCCAAGGTGGGATGGAACCTCCTGGAGATCTGAGGTGGGGTGGGATCTGCTGGAGCTCCGAGACGAGTTGGGACCTCCTGGAGCTCCGAGGTGGGGTGGGGCCTCCTGGAGCTCCAGGGTGCTGGGGTGGGGCCTCCTGGAGATCTGAGGTGGGATGGGACCTCCTGGAGCTCCAGGGTGCTGGGGTGGGACCTCCTGGAGCTCCAAGTTGGGGCCTTCTGGAGCTTCTTGGTGGTGGGGTGGGACCTCCTGGAGCTCCAAGGAGGGATGGGACCTCCTGGAGCTCCGAGACGAGTTGGGACCTCCTGGAGCTCTGAGGTGGGATGGGACCTCCTGGAGCTCCGAGGTGGGATGGGACCTCCTGGAGATCCAGGGTGCTGGGGTGGGGCCTCCTGGAGATCTGAGGTGGGATGAGACCTCCTGGAGATCTGAGGTGGGATGGGACCTCCTGGAGATCCAGGGTGGGATGGGACCTCCTGGAGCTCCAGGGTGCTGGGGTGGGACCTCCTGGAGATCTGAGGTGGGATGGGACCTCCTGGAGATCCAGGGTGGGATGGGACCTCCTGGAGCTCCAGGGTGCTGGGGTGGGGCCTCCTGGAGATCCAAGGTGGGATGGGACCTCCTGGAGCTCCAAGATGAGTTGGGACCTCCTGGAGATCCGAGATGGGATGGGACCTCCTGAAGCTCCAGGGTGCTGGGGTGGGACCTCCTGGAGCTCCAAGTTGGGGCCTTCTGGAGCTTCTTGGTGGTGGGGTGGGACCTCCTGGAGCTCCAGGGTGCTGGGATGGGACCTCCTGGAGCTCCAAGACGAGTTGGGACCTCTTGGAGATCTGAGGTGGGGTGGGACCTCCTGGAGCTCCAGGGTGGGCTGGGGCCTCCTGGAGCTCTGAGGTGGAGTGGGACCTCCTGGAGCTCCAGGATGCTGGGGTGGGACCTCCTGGAGCTCCAAGTTGGGGCCTTCTGGAGCTTCTTGGTGGTGGGGTGGGACCTCCTGGATCTCAGAGGTTGGATGGGACCTCCTGGAGCTCCTTGTGAGGTGGGATCTCTTGGAGCTTCAAGGTGGGGACCCCCCCTGGAGATTCCAGGTGGAACCTCCTGGATCTCAGAAGTGGGATGGGACCTCCTGGAGCTCCTTGATGGGACCTCCTGGAGCTCTGAGGTTGGGGTGGGATCTCCTCGATCTCTGAGGTGGGATGGGACCTCCTGGAGCTCCTCGAGGGGGGTGGATTGGGACCCCATGGTTGCCCTCCCCCAGGTCCCATCAACCGGGAGATGCGTCACCTGATCAGCAGCCTCCAGAACCACAACCACCAGCTCAAGGGCGACGTCCAGCGCTACAAGCGGAAGCTGCGGGAGGTGCAGGCGGAGATCAACAAGGTGGGCGGAGCCTCCGCGGGATGGGCGGGGCCTCCCAGGCGTGGGCGGAGCCACCTCAGGTTGCCGCGGGCATCCGTAGGGCCCCCCACCTGGGGGTGTTGCCCCTTTAAGAAGTGGGAAGGGGGGGGGGGGGGCAACCTCACTGGAGATGGTGGCGTTGCCCCTTTAAGAGTGGAGGAGGGTGTAGAGGGGTCTTGGTTGCTCATTGGCTGCTCCTTTCCCGCCTTCTGTAAGGGGGGGCGGGGCTTCCTAAAGGGCTGTGAGACTTGGTGGGGCCCACCTTGGGGCGTTGCCCCTTTAAAATGAGGTTGTGTTGCCCCTTTAAGAAACAGGGGCCGGTTTTCCCCTTTCCGTGGGTGGGGAATCGCTCTTAAAGGGGCTGCAGGGATCAGTGGGCCCCGTCTTAAGGCCTTACCCTTTTAAGAGGAGGTGGCATTGCCCCTTTAAAAGCATCAGGGCGTGGCCAGAAGCCTGGCTGCTGTTTGGCTGCTGCTGTCCCGCCTTCCATGAGTGGGGCGGGGCCTCCTAATGGGGCTGCAGGGATTGGTGGGGCCCCACCTTGAGGCGTTGGCCCCTTTAATAGAAGGCGGTGTTGCTCCTTTAAGGGGGGAGGGAGGGCGTGGCCAGAAGCCTGGGTGCTGATTGGTTGCTGCTTTCCCATCTTTAACAAGGGGGTGGGGCCTCTTCAAGGGGCTCCGGGGATTGGTGGGACCCACCCTAAGATGTTGCCCCTTTAAGGAGGGGTGGTGCCCTTTTAAGGGTGGGTCCTGAGGTCTTAAAAGGGCAATAGGATCTTAAAGGGGGGGCACTTGGGTGGGGTTGGAGACCCCCTTTAAAGGGGTGGGGGGGTCTTAAAAGGGCTATGTGGAGGGGTGGGGCCCATCGGTAGGTTCTTAAAAGGGCAATGGGGTTGTAAAACCATGGGGAGGAGTCACTTGGGGGGGCACTTAAAGGGGCAACGCCACTGTATACGTAGGGAGGGGGCTCACCAAGGAGGTGGGTTTGGCCCTTTTAATGGGTGGGTGGGGTCTTAAAAGGGCAATGCTGGGGGGGGGGTCATTAA